>JABFFC010000038.1:0-116732 GCA_013623535.1 Fusarium penzigii
AAGGAAAAAAAAAATTTTTAAAGAAAAAAAAAAAAAAAAAAAAAAAGTTGGGGATGGTCTCAGCGTTTGATTTCCAACTGCGAGCACTTTCATCGTGCGTTTTTTTTTTCTACATTGCGGCTACGTGTTGCCTCTGGTTCGTGGAGAGGATGACAAGAGAGGGTAAAAACTTACCTGGGTCACGATCCTTACCCTGTCTCTTGTCCAAATGTCAACATCCCCCACAACGCAAAGTTCTGTAGGAATTTTTGTCATATGCACTTTAGATCCTGGGGATTGGTCGCAAGTCCCCTAGTAATTACAGTAGCATGTACATTAATTGCATTTCATAGCATGCATTTCTTCACGATGACTCATAACTGGGAACCGTGTTACTGGAGAAAGGATCTTCCTTCCAACTCCATCCGTCTCTCTCCCATGCGATGCGTTCTTCACCGACGATTCCGAATTAACCGGGGGAGGGTGGTGTTCATCCTTTTCCAGAACTGCTACTCGCTGGGCTCCAAAAGTCTGGGCGTAGAGGCTGAGTCTAAAGCGGTGGACAGGTCAACGTTGTTTTGCTGCTGTGTTTACGTTGGGCCCCCACGTCAAACGTTGTGATTCACATGTTTGGGTCTTAACGCATAGGCATACCGTTCGTCCTGACAGCTAACGCTTTGTCTGCGTCCATGCCTGTGTCTTGTATGGGCGTGAGATTTACAAAAACCTCAAGTTGAATCACAAGTTTATTGAGCATAGAATCCACTTAGTCGACTCGTTCCCTCTTTACCCCAAAACTGAATGAAGCGGTCAAAAAGCGTGCACCTCCCTTTTGTTCTCGTCGTCTCATTTACTATGCGTTTTTATCCTCACCGCGATTTTCTCAGCAGCAACCTAAATTAATTATTTACGACGGTGTTGGCGGTCCGTGGTTCCTCATGCAGTAGTACAGCATACAGTAAAAAAAAATCTAGCCTCCGACTCTCAAGCCAAGCCAAGCCCGAACCCGAACCCGCACCGCACCATACCGGATTTTACATGAAGTCATAGGGGTCCTATTTCTCATTCTCCATAATATTAGTTTGTATGTCACGAGCGTTGTTACAACGGTCGGCCACAATTTCCGCCTGGTAGTTTTGTGCGACTTTGTCTGTGCAAGGATGGTGCTGGTTTGTCTAGCAGAATTCTCTGTCCGGCCGGAGATGAAGTCATTAATCTTGTGGTGTTTAGGTAAATGCTTCTAGGGCTTCTAGGCCTTGGTTAAGCCTCCACTACTGGTGACACGTGGAGGTGAGGAGAAGAAGAAAACCAACAACACATGTCTAGCTGTTGGGCATTGACCAAGACCATGTCCATGTATTTGCTCTGTGTGTAGGTACTGTAGGGTTGAGCGTCCCACAGTTGTTGACCCTCATCTGGCCTTCAACGCAAGGTCGGGGTTTGTAGCCACTATTCATCGCCCTGACCGAACAGTCGGTATATCGGTTCGTCACAAGTTGAGGCGTCAACCATATCGCCTGCGAGGGCTCAGAACAATCAAATGTCCGAAACTCCACAAGCACAAGCACAAGCACAAGCACAGTCGCACCAGATTGATTATCCAATCTAATAAAAATCCAATTATTGGGTCGAAATCTCCATGAAACACGATGGTCTATGATCTCGGGGGGTGCATTTCTCGGCAATAATCTATTCTTCTAGAACGTTTCCAGAATATTACCTTGGCGAGTTGGTTTTCCCAACCATTTCCTAGTTTAGTAAGGGATATAACTTATATTGCTCAATACAACGTAGACCCGCGGCGCTGGGCCGGCTGTTCATTTGACAGAGGAGATCAACGCAGGGCGTGTTGTAGAGTCAGGCAGATTTATTATCAGAAATGAGAGCGTTGCTAGTTTGAGCTTTGTCGTTGTTGCGAGTCAACGCCATGAATTGACACATTTCAGGGTCCAAGGACTGTGCGTAACGGGCTGCGCGGTCCGAGGCCACGAGCTGAGGTTCTGGTTAGGAGGTCGATAACCAGAGACACGAGCCTTTGACTGGTGCATGTCAATTGGGTAGAAGGAATATTCGATGTGTTCTTTACTTGCAAGTAGCTTGGCTTCTTTCTTGAGCCTCAAGAGTTGACATGGGTACGTTGAATTGGTGAGTGATGATGTTTTAATTACAGCATTTTTGTCCAACCACCTTGGCATCCATGAAAGTCGACTGGCAAGATTGCAATTAATCCACAGTAAACTACGATAAACGAACAGCTTCCAGAATATTCAAAGAAGAAAGAAACCCCATATCCTCCCCCGGCTCATACGAGGCATTCATCCTGGGGGAGTGTCTCCATCTTCTCCTTATTCTTCTGTTGGGAGATTGCATTAATGAAATGAAAAAGAAAATCGTGCATAAACATGTGGTCAACACGGGAGTATCTGTCCACAGAGTCTTGACCCCTTCATTTCATCAAACCCCACAGCATTCTAAAACGTGCTGCAGGTGCTCGCGTGTCCTCAGTATACCTAGTACAGCACTGTACAGTAGTTTAATGATTTGTTTATTAGGCTCAAGCATGACTGCATTACTGACCTCATCCTTTACTTTCTCCATTATTCTCTATCACCTGTTTCGTCTCATTCTTTCCCCTTGCTCTGTTCACCTTCTTGTGCCCCTGACTAATGCAAGGTACGAGAACAAAGCACAGACGGGTGGCGAAAACACATGCTGACACTAGCGGCTACCGACATTTTCAACACTCTCGCTCTCTTTTCAGCAACGGGTTTCTGCTAGTTGGGGGCAGGTCTTGGCCCCAGATGGGAGGCAAATTAGGATAAGCCCAAGACTATTTTTTCTTTTAGGAAGTAAAATTTAGCAGCTGAGAAAAAGGAAAAAAGGCAGACGATGATGAAAGTTGGTTTCATTGAATATGGAGCCTCCCCTTTTTTTCTTCTTGTGATCTTCAGCTTCGGACACTCCCACTGATGAAAGTATCTACATCGTGGAAAGAAGTGTAACGATTAAAAAGAAAATTGGATCAGCGGAATTGTCTCTGATTCTGTGTTAATCATCTTTTTTTCCTTGTTGTTCTTTTCCTTCTTCTAATCCGGGGTTTTTCCCTGAAAGCCCATTCAGGACCCTCCCCCTTTCCCAGACCGCCGGGTCATCCATCAAGAGAGGTTTCATCTCGTCTCACCGATTCTTTATTGGGAGATTATCAAGTGGGAGTGCAGGTGGCAAAAAAAAGAACAAGAACTAAATAATTCATGCAGGAGACCATGAACCAGCAATAAAGTGAATGCGTATGCGAACTACACCTCCTGAATAGGTGCAGTGACCGCATGTTCGTTTCGTCCGTTGTCGGCTTTCACCCTCCGTTTATCATATTCCTTTTCAGCTGTGTCGAGTGTCCCGCCTCGGTCAATAGTTGTGTTTAGAACCAACAAAAGACCACTTTTTCTTTCTTTCTTTTGTGGCAAAGAGCGTTGATGATCAATTATACAGCCTGGACGTCTCGAGACTTACATGGGCGTTGTCGGTGAACAATACGACAAATGATGTGACACAACATGACTGTAAATTCACAGCATGCAATACAGCGGCATGGACGAGAAGCCCTCCAATCAGTTACACCAATGATGCCTGCGACGATCAATCATGTGCTGCTACCTTTTTTCTTCTTCTCCTTCTTTAAACCCCCTTGTCTTTCTGTGTGATATTATCTTCTCAATACAACGTCTTGGCTTTTCAAACTGTCGTTCTGACGAATGATGTTTTGCCAAAATCTCTTGACACCAAAGGAATAAAACACCATAATGAGAAATGGCCACCGTCTTCGGAGTCCGCCTCTCAATTCAACATGTCCCATTTCAGGTCCGTCCTGCCGGCATCCGATGTTGCCTATGCCGTTTAGTACATACGTATGCAGCTGCAAGTCTGCGGCCCCTGCGTCTAATTGCTGATCCCCTAATAGAACAAAGGAAGAATACAGTTCGTTCGCGCAAAGTGGTCTTTTTTCCCCTTTCTTCCTCATTCTACATGTGGTTCTTGTACCGACAAGCAACCTTCGCGGATTGGTCAGCCCATCCCGTCTCAGGCTTGTTTTGTGACTAGAAGAGACGATTCTGATACGTAGCTCGGGGGATTGTCAAAGTCAAGTAGACATCACAGGGGGTGTATGTGTAGGGAATTTCGATAGCCAGCCTTCTCACGGGGACGCCGTACCTCGGCTCCCCTTTGCGGGTTAGGGGGATGGGACAAGAAGAAGACGGCCGCGATTGGGACGAAAGCTAGCGAACAAAACTGGCTTGTGGCTGGACCTGGTTTTCCCATGTTTGGCAAGTTTACAGACCATGGCACTAATTTGGGGCTGGTCTCTTTGTCTCTGCTGGACTGTACGGTTCTACCCCAGTGTCCAGTGTTGCTAACTCATAAACCGTTTTCTTTCTTGAATCAGGTCCCAATGGGTGGACTGACAGTGGATTGGCAGTGGATCGGGAGAGTGTGTGATTGGGCAGTTAGCGAACAGGCTGGCCTGGGGCTTGTTCATTTATTGATACTGCAGTCCCCGGTTCAGCCACGGTGATGGTGTACCTGGCTAGATCATCATCGTCGTATCGTAGACTAAATTCCCCTGAGACTTTGGGGTACTTGTGTGGGTATTTTCCTTCCTTTTCATCAGCTACCATGATCCAAGCCCATCATCGACCAGTCTCTTAAAAAGTCTCACTTCTCAGAATCTGATGGGTACATCCATGACAAGTCCAACACCTTTTTTTTCAATTCTGTGTCTGCTAGTAAGCTTGGATGAACTGGTCCGTGCAAAAGAGAACCTAAGAAAAACGTATGGATGGGTCCTGTCCGCGTCTAGTTGTCAGACCCAAACTCTCGGATTTTGTCTAAGGTCAAGAAAAAACCGGTTTTGTCTATCCTTATTGGCTTTCGTCCAAGGCTGTGATTTGCTCGCTCTTGTTGTCCCCTTAGTCGTGCAACCAACCGTCTGACTTTCTAGGCTGGATGATGGGACTCGTGATGGGGACTGGCGGGATGGTTTGGCGGAGAGATGATCAACTAACAGAGTTTTCTTTCAATTGCCGATGATCCTACGTTGTACTCTGTATATCGGTATCAATTGGGGACTTGGAGTGTGTGTGGCGGTGTTGGTCAGTTCGTCATGTAACACTTGTAACCGTCGATCCGGTCGGCAGGCCTTGAGTTCCAGGCCACGGGACATAGACTTCAGTTCAGCCTATCTACTGCTGTGTCTCACTTAACTTAACACTTTACACCTGAACAGTCCTGGTCTGGCCCTGTTGATCTTTAGGTCTTTAGGCATCACCATCTCGTAGACCCTGTTCAGCTCAAGCCCCTCCATGAACGTTGCGACCTATAATAAGACTCGAGCATGAAAGAGTTTCAATAACAGTGTCTCACTCAGCACCATGAACAAGGGAGGAGAGCGAACAGGATTGCAGGAGAAGGATAGGATAGGATGGGATACGGACCATACGCATACGGTAAGTTACAAGAAGCCACTTGGGGACTGAGTTATTGGGATTACGCTCGCCATGTTTAAGCCACATGCTCAGGGGGCGTCATCCCTTTACTTTCTTTTTCTTTCCACGTGGGAAACTCCCCTCCAAGAAACAAACCACACACACAAACACGCTCGCTCACACGCACATACGGGTACTTTACAGACAGACAGCCACAGGCACAGACACACACAGAAACACACGACGCGTACACACATGGCTTTTCATCCTGTCCTTTGATTGGTCTTGTCTTCTACTTTCTCGTTTACTGTAATGATTGACACCCTTTGAGGTTACCAACAACCATTACTGATGGCGGGACACACCCTCCACAAACGTGTTTGTCTTTCCATCATGAGATGAGGCGTTGGTCAGGTACAGACACATGGTCCAGAATCACATCATATCATTTTCTTCGCTTGCGGTACACATGTACTTGACTTCATTCATCTACACAACGACAAACATGTCCAGGCCAGGTCCAAGTTCTGGCCTCTCCCTTCATCGCCAGCCTTTTCGCATTAATTAGCCCGATTAATGGAAAAGTAAAAACATGAACCAGCTGGGTTCTCTCACCAAACTACTGCAACCTCGCGACGGCACGGTCTCAATAGTTCAGCCTTGGTCTGGTTTTTAAACTCCGTCGGATACAATTAGATAGGAAGAGATTGATCCAGGCTTGCGTTGCTCTCTCTCCTCCCAACTACCGGGTTTATTTCCCTTTTTTCTTTCTTTTTCTTTGTCTCTCGTGCTAGAGGCATGGCGATGTCCGAGATGCTAACTGTTCAGCTGGTTCCTAATGCTTCGGGCTTGCACTACATCCACTGTCAGGTCTACGGCCTTACGATGCTGCTAATGACGACCAGTCATTTTTCACCAAACGCTCCTTTCAACAAAAGGGCTGACATGCTCTAGGCGACACTAACCAACAAAGACCCGAAGGCAAACGACTGGGTCGAGACTCAACCATGCGAGTCAATCATTAGAGGGCGCAGGTGTCCCTTCATCCTTCAACTGCCGTATACCATGAAAGGGGGATTTGCGTAAACAAACATCTACATGTCGTATTATCCGTCTCTGCGGGCACCGCAAAAAAAGATACCCAATTATTCATCTAATAGGGGACTGTCGACAAAGCCACGTGCATCTCCTTGACGACCTTGTACTGTAATCAAACAACACGACCTCCTCGACCCTTTATTCTAAAACAAACATATGCACGTAAGGACACGGACTGCAGCAACTTCTGCAGGCGAGCCAAATAGGACATAACATGCTATGCGATGTCGAAAAAAGGGGTCTCCCTTTTGTCATGATTACAGTAGCAATTGCAAGCTGTCTTATTCTATTGCTAATTATACACAAACACCGGTATCACATCGTTCCGCTACAATATAATCATCCACAATGGTCGGTATTCAATTACAATCATGCATGTAAACAACCCACAGCTGCATATCGTTAATTTGCCATTACATCTCCTTAATCTCATCGATAACTCTATCCCCCCCCCATCTCGGTGCTAATTCCGCCCATTAGTGAATTCTAATGCAATGACAACCTGACATCAACTCATCGACACGTATTAATCATATCTCCGACTACAGGGTACATACACACACACACATACACGCAGAGCCATCGTGAGCACCGTGCCTCTCCTTGATTGATCCTGGTATGAGATCTTCCTCCCGCTGGACGGGCTTTGGCGAATGCGCATCAGTTGACATTTACGGTATACTGCACGAACGTGTCTCCGCGCCCGTCTCTTTGCATTCGTTCACTTTCCAGCCCCCCCCAGGCGATAGGATCGTATCATGTAGTCCATACCCCATTTCATTGGCCATTGGCCATTATTCCTTTCAATTCAGCCATCTTCTTCATCTATTCAACCATGACCCCACGGGTTTCAACATTGTCGATCGAAGATAAGGGGTGTCATGGAGGTATTTCGAGACAGGTTTGATCGACAGTGAATTTATCCTCCTATCAAATACCAGTCCCCTCGCATGTTCGAACCTCTTGGCACCTGTATCAAGGAGGTCTTTATGATATGATTCGGATTCAACTGTCCATCATTCTCGTGATCATAGCCATATCAAGACTCGTACGTCCGTCCGTGATTGACGACATGGATGTTCCTTCACAGATTCAGGAGCCCCTCTCTCATTAGATGTAACAGCGGTTAAATCGTTGGCGTACCTGAAAATCCGCTTGATTTTTTATGGATCATGTCGTATCTTTACGTGCATCTGTGACCAATAGCCATGTCTGTCTTGCAAGGGGCGGGTAGATTCACCGTAACCACCATCGATGATATCTTCTACCCTGGAGGTTAGAGCGTCTTTCATTTGATACGGCCTGATAGTTCCATGGTGTGCTGGAATTTGCTTATAAAGGCGAAGGAGCTACATACATAGTACTACGCGTTGATTAAGCAATCATGACAACATACGGTGGGAGGAAAGGTGTTACGACATGATAGAAAGAAGGGACCCTGCCGCACTATCGCAGCCTCGATGGGGAATGGACCTGGGAGAAGAAGGGGGGCGTGCCAGGACGGAGAAGGGAATATCAAAATCCAAAGATGCAATCCCACTCTGCAGGCAGCCCTTGAAGGAGACATGCAAGAAATATTTACACGAACGCCCCCAAACGAAACCTGCTGTGCCGATAAGGCGAAGTTGGAAGGGACGCAGCCAACTCCATCTGCCTACATGCACTCACTCACTCACTCGATTCAGACAGACAGACAGATTGTCCTGTGTTGTGCTGTTGACCAGGTAGTGACCACAACCCCTGCACTCCCATCTCCCACCTCAACCCGTTACCGACAAGGTTACACCCAACTCACATGAACGTGATGAGGGCACGTGGTGAAGGTAAAGTGAGTAAGACGGGCGGGCGTCTGCAGCTATCCCGCCATAGTCTGCATAAGCTCAGCCCAAAGTTACTTGACCGCTTTCAAGTTGGAGAGAGAATAAAAAGGGACTCAAGTCTTGGTCGCTGCTGGTCTCGCAGCTGGTCTCGTCGCCCCGTCGACACTGCTGCAACAAAAGAACTTGCTGCCTGATGAGAGTTGGCCTGCATGAGGTGTTTAATGAGTCACTTGTTGAATCCTCGAGACGATACGAGGACTCGGGGAGCGAGTAACAGCACCAACAATAGCAATTGCAACAGCAACAGCACGTTCCGAGATACCAAGACTGACTGTATACACAAATAACGCAGGGGGGGCTGAAGGGCGGTGTGTTTTTGCCAATATGCCATGAAACTGGGCACTACAACAATAACTTGGGGTTTTGATACCATTTGGATGGTCAGGGAAAAGGAAAGGTCATGATTACTGCCTCACCCTCTATTTGACGCAACAGAGTGACTGCATGTACAGCATGAAGGGGCTGTAGCCGTGACAGCACATATCAAGGACCTCCCTGGTGATATTGCATAAGGGTGTGTGGTGAGTGTAAATCATCAACCCACTGCAGCAACCCGGAGGAAACCCATCAATGGCCTCGGCACCGTCGGAGCAACGTGCCCGTCTAGATAACCAAGAAGATGCTCAGGATGCCCAAGATAGAATAGATTGTGTATACCACACAGGGGAGGTTGCAACAAACATGGCCCAGCATCACCAAAGAGGGTGTGCCGTCAAAGTATTCCATTCGGTCTCGTAACAACCAAGGTGGATGATGGAATCACGGTCGAAACCACATGGTTGGGACCGTTTCATGCATCCGCAAATCTTGGTATTGGACCTGGGTGTTGGTCCAACTTGCCTGAGCGATGGAAGAGTGTGAGATGAAGGGGGATAGAAAGATACAAGCAAACAATGTACTCGTCAAATATGTTCTTTTGGATGCACTCCTCCGGTCCTTGGTGTCTATCATGAGACCACCGACATACTTGCTCGTCCGGGGTTATTTGACATCGCAACGATTCCACCCTCGACCGTTGCCGGTTCAAGTCGCCAGTAATCCCTGTAGGCGTGGTCCCCTCCTCCCGAAACATTCTCATCAACATCTTTTGAAGCTATTGCGGGGTTTGAGCCGATATGTCAAGTCTTGTAACGTAATTTGGAAGAGAATATGCATGTCAATAACACCGCCCGGCCCAAATAAACACCCCATGCAACACCTCGATATGCTCCCATCTGCGATGTTTTTGTCGGCATGATGTAGTGAATGATGGGTTTCCCTTATCACACAGGTACCTAAACCCGAATGACCCAGGAACAAGCAAAATATAGGTCACAAAATGTAGGATCATACATTGTCCACCGCTGGTGATTTGACTTCCGAAGGTCCGAAATGCCCGGTCGTCAAATTTGTCGCTAGCAAACGCTCCGTGACGGCGTCACTTCTTCCCGCAGTATTGCTGTGATTTGCTGTAATGCCTTGCCGACAGATCCTCTGGTGCATCCGGCACATGTAGCAGTCCAAAATAAAAATAAAAATAAACCTCCTCATCAATATGTGAAGGGGGAGCGGAAAACATTAGACGGTGAACCAAGGGCTGGAGTTTCAAAACATCCAGTCAAACCTTGTCTGATAAATCTCTCATGCCCGCATCCTTCTCGTCGAAACTCGGACATTGCTGAAATGGTCTTGCCCAGCTATCAAACATTGAACTGTGCGGTGAGCCAAGACCTTGACAATATCCGGACGGACCCTGACCTCATGTGTTACTAAGTTTCGTCATTCCTGGAACTTCTGGAGACGAAGAAGCATCTTCTACAAAATCATCGAGTTTTGCACCAAATTCCATCATTAAATTTCCATAGATGCTGCCATCTCCCTGACTGCCATTGCGTTAGTTACTGCGGGCCAGAGACAGGGTCCTAGCTCCGACCCTTGCGATGGTTTTGGCATGATCTGTCGTTGCGCGCGCGTCCCGTGTCGTTATAGATGGTTAGGTTTCGTAGAAACAAATCTCAGCTCTGCAGGGTTGATATGTTGCCAATGTTCAATTCCCAGGAAAATAGCATGAGTGAATGCGAGGCCCTCGGCCAAAAACCTGGAACATAGCGCTGCGCCAAGTGACCAGCTTTGCTAACATTACAATAAAACAGTTGTTGCACATCGGCATGAGCACACTCTCAAGTAAGAGTCCATGTTAAGATGAGCGCCAAGAATTGACATGGTTCGGTGCTGGTGAGTGGATGTCAAGCGGCCCGCTCTCGTTAGTTGATCAAGTATACCATACGTAGGTAGTCAGTGATTGATGCTCCGTGGAAGCCCACAGTCATGATTCGATAATGCATCTCTACTGTCCAAGCTCAAAGCCTGGACCAGCTGAAGTTCCCCATCACTAAACAGAGAAGGTTATTTCCAACTGGTGCTGTCAAGGCAGGGCATGGGCTCTGCCTATGATCTTAACCAGCAAGCAGATCATTGTAAATTTTGTTGATGTGACTGACAGCTGCGCTCATACCATCCATGCCGGTTCACGCACACTCATTTGTGAACCTCGATCAATACGTCAGGCCATTCAGTCGTGAAACAACGACATATCGGTTGGTTGCCGTGAGATTGACCGCCAAGCACACCCTGTCCTTGTCATGAAACATCCTGACCAACTGGCACCTGCGTTGAAGATATCCAATTTTCCATCATCGCCTGCCCCTCCGGTCGCTCTTTTCCTCCGCTCGTCGCGACGCCAGTAGAGGATCGCACTCCGCGGCCCGTCTCCCTCCTCTTGACAACCAAGCATAGCACCTTGCCATAGATTGCGAATCCTTCGTAAGTAACATCTAGCGCCAACTTCTTCTTGTCATCGTTGTCTTGTGGTTCGCCGGAGGAAGCTGTCCGGACTCGGTGTCGCTTGTGTGGTGGGGGCGCTTCCATGTCCGAGTCGATCTCGATTGCTGAAGCAGTTTCTTCGTCACCAGATTCTTTGAATTCATCATCATCAAAATCTCCACTCCGAAGTGTGTCTTCTCTCTGTCGTTTACTCCGCCGCACCGGATCGGCCAAGGGAATGTCAGCTAGTCCAATGTCATCATCGTCCTCCTCTCGTATGACAGGCACATGATCAACCGCATCAACATCGACCGCTCTGTTGTCTGTCTCGCCAATGAGCTTCGTAGAATTCGATTCCATACGCTGTGGAAGCTTCTCTCTGAAATGTTTGGTCTTTGAAAGGAGCGAATGTCGTGTACTTGTCTCAGTCAAGAATATTGATACTTCAAAGTCATCTAGACAAGGTGAGTAAGACTTCAAAGTGCGACATACCGCCCTGATCACTGTACCTTCAACAACAACATCCTTGATACCCTTCTTCTTCGTGCTTTTCTTCTTGCTCCTCTCCCTCTCCTCATGGAGTTTGGGTAGGACGAGAGGTCTGATACTCTCGATAACTCTGGGTAATACAGGATTACGAGAGTTGAGAAGCCATGATTGTGCCAGAGCTGGGTTGTCAAGATAAATTCGACATTCCAGTACTGAATATTTTGATATTCTCAGATAACGTCGTACAGGCGCCATGATGTTTGTGCTGTATTGAAAGGACAGAAGCAAGAGTAGTGCTCAGTCGGGGTGAGGAAGTCGATGACTACTAGTCTTCAAGTTCTGTCCAGTGTAAGCTGGATGGAATGTGCCATGTGTTAGTGATGTAATTGGGGCTCCTGCCTCTATAACGCGCCTCCCCACGACACGCTGGGTCACCGAGGTAGTGGACCCCTCAGGCAGACGCAGCCTTGCAGCAGCTCTCTGGACTGCAGAACCGCCAATTGATAGGTCACTGTAAAGTGCCACCAAAATTCTTCCTCAGCCGTGTTGTGGGAAATCACGCTTCAACAGACAAATCTGTCACTACAGGAACTCAGCTGTGAGACATGCCCTCGGTGCAACATGTCGAAATCCTGGAAGTCGACATTGAGGCTGCCTCGGTCGAGCTTTCCGTAAGCTCAACCTCGAATTGACCTATTCCTCTCAAACTAACAACCAATCTCCAGTGCTCGACCGAACCCTAAGCTTCTTCAACAGCATCTACGCCAATGCACCGATGAGCTATACGAATGGCAGACAAAACATCGAGGCGATGAACAGCCCTTTGTATTGCATGATGGCCCGCCCTACGCCAATGGCCATCTTCATGTTGGTCATGCCCTCAACAAAGTCCTTAAAGATATGATCATACGAGTCAAGGTGCAACAAGGGAGGAGAGTTGTCTATAGACCAGGTTGGGATTGCCATGGCCTTCCGATCGAGATGAAAGCTCTTGGTTCGAGTACCACCAAGGGGTTGACACCGGTGCAGATTCGCGACACAGCTCGACGGCTTGCTTCCAAAACAGTCAAGGAACAGATGAAAGGCTTCCGATCCCTTGGAGTCATGGCGGATTGGGACAAGAGGTGGACTACAATGGACCGGGAGTTTGAAATCAGGCAATTAAGAGTCTTTCAAAATCTGGTACGTCGGGGCCTCATCTACCGCAAACACAAGCCGGTATACTGGTCAGCGTCGTCACGTACGGCGCTTGCGGAAGCCGAATTGGAATATCGGGACGATCACGTATCAACCGCCGCCTATGTACGATTTCCGATTGTGTCGGATTGGTCCTCGATCCCCGGACTTGCAAACTTCCAAGGCAATCTCTACGCAGCTATCTGGACCACGACCCCCTGGACCCTACCAGCAAACCGTGCGATTGCTGTTCACAACGATCTGGAATACTCTGTCATTAGCATTGGCTCAGATGCTTATTTGGTTGCATCTAGTCGTGTGGAGGCCATGAAAGATATGATGCCCTCATTTGAAATCATTGCCGACTCCATTTCTGGCTCACTTCTTACGAGCCTGCAATATCAGAACAAGCTCCGTGGCCAATCTTCACCCTCTCAGCCTATCATCAGCGCAGATTTTGTCACTTCGGACTCCGGCACAGGCCTTGTACATACAGCACCTGGCCATGGACAGGATGACTACGAAGTTTGCTCTGCTCACGGCATTGATGCTTTTGCTCCTATCGATGATGGCGGTTTCTTTACTAAAGAAGCATATCCTGATGACCCGGAGAAGCTAACGTCTGCCCCATCCATTCTTGATGGTGGCAGCCAGGCGGTTCTTGACCTTATCAAGACGGACGTGATTGGAACGCACAAGCTAAGGCACAAGTATCCCTATGACTGGCGAACAAAGCGACCCGTCGTCATACGCGCTACAGCTCAGTGGTTTGCAGATGTTGGCAGCATCAAGGAAGATGCTCTGGCAGCACTACGCAACGTTCGATTTGTCCCTGAAGGCGGTCGCGTTCGTCTCGAGAGCTTCATCAAGGGTCGAAGCGAGTGGTGTATTTCTCGGCAACGATCATGGGGAGTCCCCATTCCAGCACTATATGACGAGAGTGGGAATGCTGTCATGACACCCGAGACCATCGATCACATCATCTCTGTTATGCAGCAGCGAACATCTTCTGCGTGGTTCTCTGACCAGCCGGATGACACAGCCTGGATCCCCCCTACATTAAGTGGTAAATTCCGACGAGGAACAGATACCATGGATGTTTGGTTCGACAGCGGCAGTAGCTGGACCGAGACTGATGGTCCAGCGGACGTTTATCTCGAAGGATCAGACCAACATCGGGGATGGTTCCAATCAAGTTTGCTAACCTATGTTGCTACCAAAAAGTCCGAGGGACCATCAGGCAATGCGCAATCACCGTTCAGAACGCTCATCACTCATGGCTTCACACTTGACGGGCAGGGTAAGAAAATGTCAAAGTCGATCGGTAACATCATTCTGCCAGATCAAGCCATGGATGGCAGTCTCCTTGGTCCCGCCAAGGCGAAGGGCAAAGGCAAAGACGGTCAACGGTTTGACGGCCTTGGACCAGACGCCGTTCGCTTGTGGGCAGCGAGTGCTGATTTCACAAGCGATGTGCTCATTGGACAGACCATCCTCCAACCTGTTCACAACTCCCTTATTAAGTATAGAACCATTGTAAAGATGCTTCTCGGGTCTCTGAACCAGCAAGCTCGCCAGAGTCCTCTGTCAAAGCTGGACCAGCTAGCGCTGGTCCGATTATCGGATGTCATGTCGCAGGTAATGAATTCGTATGACAACTATGAATTCCATAGAGCAACCAGTACGATCAACCGATGGGTTGCCAACGACCTCTCCGCATTTTATTTGGAGGGCCTGAAAGATCGTCTGTATTGTGGTGATGGAGGTGGTATCCTAGAGCCCATCTTTATTGGTTTCCTTCGCATGCTGGCTCCAGTTACACCTCTTCTTGTTGAGGAGGCCTGGTCGCATCTGCCAGCATGGATGGCGCAAGATAGGTGAGTTGCGTGTGATTGGCCTTTGACACGTGCAGCGACTAATTCATCGACAGGACTTTGGAAAACCCGGCCAGGCAACTGTATAATTCCCCTCTAGTCGACCTTAACCGGTTGACGCTCTCCCAGGATGTGTTGAGGGAGGATTTACCCATCATCTCGGACGTGCACAGTGCTGTCAAGGCTACCTTGGAGCAAGCTCGTAGTGACAAGGTGCTGGGCAGCTCTCTGCAATGCTCTGTCAATTTGGCGGTCGAGGACAACAAGGTCACCGAAGCTCTTGAACGGTATCAGGATGAGCTGGATGCCATATTCGTGGTGTCATCGGTAGAGGTCAACACTCCTATACCTGAGAATCCGGCGTGGGCCTACCAAGAGGAATTCGAAGTCCAAGGAGGCAAAGTTAAAGTGCACGTATCTCCCCCGAAGCAGGAAAAATGTTCTCGCTGTTGGCGATATGTAGCACCTGCAGAGGATGCACTTTGTGGGCGATGCGAGGATGTTGTCAGCGCAATGCCGCCATCGCCGTAACGGGGGGGATGGTTGGTTGCATCGATTGCCCAATGATGAGGGGGGAAGGTGAGAGGAGTCGATCAAATGGTCGCATTCATGTTGATGCATGTTCACCCCTCAATCCTACGAACTTGTATTATTTTGTGTACATTATGTTGCTGTTTTGTATGTGGGGTTGGTAGATGGCATGAGTAAGGAGGTGTCATGACAGCTAGCTGTCTTAGCAGAGATGTTAAGCAGAAGGTGAAGATGATGTGTAAATGAAACACTTTGTTATGAGCAATAAATTTGAGCTGTATCGAATTGCAACTTGCAATGAAAAATCACCATCGAATCGTCTACAAACAAGTTACAAGCTGGTAGCCAACAATCAATTCAACCAGCCCAATTAGGTGGTGGGAGGGCAGCCAAGTTAAGAAAATTAGGTCGCATGACGGCACCCATGATCCAGGGTCGCCCCTGAAACCCCCTCCTCATGCTCCCGTCGGGTGGTGTTTGGAAGGGGTGAGACCTATTTAGTATGAGTTAAATTTAACACTTGCGTTGTTTTTTCTTGGGGGGGTATTTTGGTATTTCTTTCTTTCATGTGATAATGAACTGGATGGGATGGCAGCGTGTGCCTACCGTGGTTGATGGAGGAAAAGAAGCAGGTTTATTTACATGGTTGAGGAGATAGGACTAATAAGACTCACGAAGGATGGGCTTGGCTATTACTTGTTTGCTTTGGAGGAGGTTATTTCAGAAGGGTTTATGATGGTAGTTTGATAAATACACAGAGGTTGGCTGGTCTTGCTGAACTCCCTTAACTGAGACTTGTGTCTTTCTTTGTGACTGTGAACACGGCTGGGAGAGACATGTGAGCGCCACAAGCCACCGCAGCCTATCTTTATGGGTACCTAGGCAGATAGCTAGAACAGCACGTCCTCCTTGCATGGAAGACTCTGTCTAACATAGTAGTATACTTGACAGTATTTAGTTTGTTGACCAGATCAGATGTGAAGCATCTGGCCCTCGGTTTAGCTCAGCTTGATATTATTCTGTGACCTGGTACTGAATGCTTAGGCGTCTAGTGCATCCCAGATTGGAAATAGGGTCCTGTACGACAGGCTCATTGGGGGCTTGAGGGCTTGGAGGCTTGGAGGCGCCCTCCCGTGACCAGTTGACAACCTTAGGTGCAGTTACATCACAATTTTAAGGGAATGGAACTGTCAGGTACCTTGGGTACTGTAGGTACTGAGCGACCTAGGAAGAAGAAGACGGGAGGTGCTAAACAAGGATCCTTTCATAGGCTCCATTTGCCTGCATCCGAGTCCTGTGATTTCTTGATCCATCAACGGCATAACTTAAGCTACAGGATAACTCTAACAATTTTCGACTTGTTCTAAAACCATCGCATATCTGAGGCCAGCAAAAGTAAACTCTTTGAGACAACACTTTTTTCACTCCTGGCTGGGTTTCATTCGACGTCAGCCTCCCCGCGCCACTGGCGTCCCCTTCGGTCATTCTCGCCAAGGTTGCCAACGCCATCGTCATTGGGGATCCCTATCCCGACCCCGGAGCTACCTTATTACCTCTACGGCTCTACCTACAACCGCTGCCACTACTACCTCAACCCTTGCAACTCCCGTGCCTACGGATCGACAGAAAAGGACCCTCGAATAGTCCAAGGAGAGGAGCGAATGCTGCAAAGAAAAATGCTACACCAGCCCATCCGTCGTCACTGACATCAATTTTCTCCTATCCTTTCATCAACTACCATCCATCATCGACATCGACGTGGTATGTGACAAGAGCGTGCCATGGCGGACCAGCGCGCTCCCTCCTCTCTGAGCACCTACGGGAGACGAGCTGGCCCTGTGACGCCCGAACCTCCGACAAGATTCAGTTACGACCACCACGCAGAGAGGGGTGAACCGAACACTATCGGTGCCATTCTTAACGCTCCATTATCTCCAGAACGACCGCTTGCCTTTTCCGATGACGAGCTCCTCCCACGATCCAATCCCCGATCCCGTGTGCCCGGCAACAGCTCTAGCCTCCAGGCCGGCCATGGAAAACGAGCACGCTCACGACGAACACACAAGCCGCAGGCGGGCGGTGCATTCCTCCTACAAGATGCGTTGCCTGATGAAGGAGATGCCGGCATTTTGCGCCGTCAAGCTCGAAATGCATCCCAGCAGCGGAAAGGCAAGGACAATTTGGAGCCCGGGCTCGGCATCAATTCTATGAATGGCACCCGGCCTCGAATTACATCTCCAGAGACATCACAGGAAGAACTTTCTTTGCCGAAACGACAGGATGCTGCCCGGACTGGCAGGCCTCGGACTCAGCAGGACGCTCTCGATGTCGATTCAACTCAGATTGTAAACATGGCCCTCAACTTGAGCGAGTCGAGACGTATAGCTTCTAGAAGAAACATAAGCCGCCCGAACCCCCCTCGATTGCCTGTGCAAGATCCCCATAGTGGTGGTCACGTACGAACACAGCTACAGCAGCAGCTCAAGACAAATCGTGGGATATCCCCGAAGCCTAACCCAGCCCTCACGCCGCGATTGTCCGGCGTCAGATCGAGCAGTCCTCTCCGAAGCGCCTTCGAAACCACAGCGGATGCATCGTATCGATATCATTTTTCAACTTCAACATTGGCTAGGGCACAGAAGGCTAGAGAGCATCTAGAACTCATGGCTCAGTACAGGCGATTGTTGGATGTTCTACCTCCCTTGAAAATGAGCAATGATAACAATGCTGCTGCGAGCCCTCCAGGTTCTCCTACTGATGACCGAATGGCCAGGTCTGGGAGTGCAGAAGCACAGTCCATGCGTGGCCGGGAGTATAACCCCCTGCAATATATCCGTAACCGCAAAGTTCGAGCCAGAGAGAGGATGGCGATTGATGGTGAGCAGCAAGGGTTCGGCGATGTCGAAGCGGTCAAGAAATGGGTTACCTTGGCTTCTCAGAGAGCTTCTACCACCAATCTCTTTTCCGACGATGATGCCTCGATTCTCCCCCCATTCCCTGGTGCAGATAACGTCAACCTCCAGGCCTCGGATGCGACTAACCAAGCTGTGCTTCGGTCACGAAGACCTCGAGTCGATTGGTTCGTCGAGCCTGCTGACCTCATCGCCGATGCCTACTGGCTTGAGCAGGATCACCACAAGCAGCTCATTGAGGACCGAAACTGGAACAAGATCTACCCGCAGACAGAAATCATGAGCCGTCCGATGTCACGACAGACGGATGAGCTGAGCACCGGCGTGAGCGCCTTCCCTACCAAAACCTTTGATGAAGAAGAAGGGACAGGAGGAACTCAGGAAACCAAACAGACAAGACCCGAGACGGAGATCCCGCCAAGCAGCACCAAGGCACGGGCAAAGCATAAACTTCATGAACTTGGCCCCTTCCACCGGCATTCAGCATCCACACATAGTCATCATGATTTTCTACGCAGGAGGCGGGGCTCTTCTTCCGATTCCGATAGCGATACTGAGGCGAAGAGCGGATCTAGGCACAGCCGATCTCGTCGATCGGGCACCATCTCAAGCAATGCAAACGAGTTGCTTGAGAAGCAGATGCTTGAAATGATCGCCCGCGAGACGAAACAGCGGCTTTCGCACGTTCCCGAGACAGAGGCTGAGCATCAGCTCGAGGACGTAGGGGCGCCAGAACATGCACCGTTGCAGAAGATCACAACCAATGCAAGATGGTCTGCAACGGATCCTAGCGATTCAGATCGTCGATCTTATCGTGAGGACTCGTCCCGAGAACAACTTTCTGGTGGCTTTAGCAGACTCCAGCGTGGCAGTTCACTACGTGGGGGGCATCGCATGGGAGACGTGGATTCGCCCCAACCCATGTCACCAGAGGTCAATCCCGTTAACGATGCCCTCTCGACAGTACCAACTGGGTTGGAACTCTCAGCCCCGTCAAGCCGTTCCTCATCTCCTTCCAGGAATCCATTTGCAAAGGTGAAGCAAATCTTCCACAAGAACCGTGAAGAAGCCGAGGATCAGCAGCCAGGAACAGGGAACTCAAGCCGTCGGCCGTCGGTACCCGAGCCTTCGTCACCTGTTGAAAAACCACCTCCTGAACGACAACCATCTGGCGCTCGAACAACACACGAAGGTCACCGATACCAGCGTAGTGTCGGTAATAACAGACATAGAGATGGAGATAATGTTGGGTTGCGGGGCATGTTCAAAGGTCCTCGGATTGATACGGTAATTCGTGGTGGTGTTTCCAGACTTGGAGATATGCTATGGAAGAAGGATGCGAACGACGCCGTCACTGAAGCGCTCTCAGCTGACGAGTCGGAAAATGATGCCTCGCGACCAAAAGCGAGATTATCGCTCAACCTGTCCCGGACAAATTCTAAGCGAAACCGCAATGAGTCCCAGCAGCCTGCTGAGAAGCACTTTTTAGACACTATGCCGCAGTTCCAAACTGTGGCAGACACGCGAGGCCACAAAGCGCACGACAGTGTGCAGTCACAAGGTCATGAAAGGAAACGTTCCGACACTTCCCAGCTACCTAAACTTGACATCCCAGGCATAGCGCTAAACAGCCCGCGACGAGCCATTGAGCAAGTCTATGACCCAGAACCCGAAGCAATTCAGCCGGAATGGTTCAAAAAGAACCAGCAGGATGCATCCATATCGACAGACCAGAACCTGGAGGTGACGGTGCCTACTGTTCGGTTTAGCGAGCCAGGTGACTTTAGAGCGAGAAAATGGTCGATCGCGAACCAAAGCGTCCCTAACCAAGGCCAACTTTCGAAGCGAGAGATTGCTCGACTTCGGACGCTCATACTGACGTCTGGCATCAAGGCAATGGAAATCAACCGTCGAGCGTACGAGCCGAGAAAGCCACTGTCCAGGGGCAGCCTCGCAAATGTAGAGGATGGAGCTCAGTCCGGCGTTGCTGGCATTCCTTGGGTCGATATTGCCAAGTTGACCTCCAAAACAGCATTGCCATCCGACCAAGCACTCCCTGCCGTCGAGCACTACACTGCAGCTAGCAAGGCGCTCAAGGCCTCGATCGAAACATCAATGGAGCAGTGGCAGGCCTCGGCTGACCAATTCACCAACCATACTCGTCCCAAGGTGGAAGAGCGCATTTGGTGTGTCCGTTCACGAATTGCCGACGAACTCTCAGGGATGACGGGCGAGGCGGCAGATCTTGCTGATGAGACAGGCAAGGACCTCGCGTTGGGTCAGCTTCTCAAAGTGAAGCATGTCATCGATTTGACAGAGAAGATGACGAGGAACAGACGCCGCAGGTTTCGATGGGTCCGCCGTGGGATGTGGTCTGTTGTTGAGTGGTTGCTCGTGAGCTTCATGTGGTATGTCTGGCTTGTCGTGACCATCATCAGACTTGTCTTGGGCCTCGGACAAGGTGTCATTGGCGGTATTCGATGGTTGCTGTGGCTGTAGATGTGGTCTATGCTCATCATACAGGCGAGAGACGACGATAGAGAGAGGGGGGGAAGAAAGACCAACTATGGCTGAAGAGCCAGTCCAGGGACGATCTCTGCCAGACAAACGGCAAGATTTCAACACATCACTTTTAACATACCAACTCGCAGTTCATTCCACAAGATACCCTTTTTCGTTGGGAATAATAACTCGACAATTCACCACATCAGTTTGATTACAACATTGATACCCTTTTGTTACCCCTTTCTCCTCAAAAACAAGACAACACAATTTTTACCATGAAAGATGCAGTTTCGGCATAAAATAATAGCATAGCGTGGGATTATATCAACGTTTTTTTTTTCAACAACTTTTCTTCTCTTTGAATGGCTTTGGTAGATTATTTACTCTTCACTATGTAGACATAGTTTCTTACTCGAATAATTATTTTAACTATTTCTTTCAGAAACGAACCTCCAGTTCCCTGACAGAATGGTGATGGTATTAGATGGCGAGCGCTAACAAGTCTAGTGACAAAAGGGAAATAGATTGATTCATCATTATGAAGCTGTAGATCTACAATTTCTTAGGAAATATTAGATAAGTTGTATAAGTGAGCACAAGATATATATCGCTCCTCTCGCCTGACCTCTCTCTCTCTATTCAATTCTCTTCTTACCCTCCTCGGCATTGAGGTAGCGAGCGGTGCTAAGACCTCTCTCGTGCTTCGCCACGTAGGGTCCAATGACAGAGTCCTTGCGAGCCTTGGTGAAGTGCTCGTTGTAGCCCTCGATGGCGTAGGGGCGGGGTTCAAGACGTGGCCAGTTGACCTATGAGAGCGGTATTAGCATATATTCCAAGGGGGGTAAGCATGATTTGTTTCGGCAACATACGTAGAGCATTCCGTGACCCCAGATGAAACTGAAGCTCCAGCCGGCGATGGCGAACCAGAAGAGAAGGAAGAATCTCATGGGCCAGGGGCTGGCATCGGGAGCTCGGCGAGTAAATAGGCCGACAAAGATGATAAAAATGCTAAAGGCAAGGATGTAGGGGATCGCCTGGATCAAGATGGGCCTTCGGTCGGTAAAGACCAGGGTGGTACCGATGTTGGTGCTTCCTGGCTGGTAAGTGCCCAGGAAGAGATCGAAAGAATCCTGACGAGGGCCGTCGAGGAAGTTGTTACGGATGTAACGCGTAATACCGATACGAGCATCTTGCAGCACACCCATCTTAGTGCGAACTCCAGTACGGGTAACGTCCGTCTTCATGGCGCCGGTGCCGGAGTAAGCCGCCGACACAACGTCGGCGTTGTCGGCCCAGATATTACGGAAGATGTGCTCAAAAGCAGGATCCTCATCACGGAAAGATGAGCCGCGGGACATCAGTCCAACGTCCTCGAAGATGCGGTCGAGCATGTGTCTCGCAAACATACTCTGGACAACATTGGTTCGATCCAGACAGTCCATGCAGTTTGTGCGCATGACACTAGTCTGGTAGCTACGAGGATCGAGGAGACCGTCGTTGGAGCCAGGAGTTTCCACGGCTCGGAAATAACCCTGCTTCTCGAGAGCCTCGGCCAACTTGTCCATGAGAGCATAAGCCTTGTGGAAGTTCATGCCCTTGGTCTCACTGTGGTAGTCGAAGTAGATGTAGTGCAATCTATCAAACTCCTGATGTCTCTTGTTGGGCTGGATTGTTGTGAATTTCTCCTCGGTGATCATATCGGCCTCCTGACGCTCCTTGGGTGACGACACAAGCATTTCGACTACCTTCTCGTACGAGTCCTTGACTCTGCACTCTCGACCCTTCTGGTTGACCAGGTTGATGAGGTAGTTGTCGCCGTACAGACGAATCTGCTCATCAAAGTGCTTCTGGGCTGCCGACAAGGCTGTCTCGACACCCCGGATCTGAAGCTTGGGGACATATCTCAAGCTGTTAATCTCTGCCCAGAAAGTAGGCACGCTGCCACGGGTCTGAACATAGGAGAAGATCTGCGTCTCTTTGCCAGCAACCGCGCCAAACTTGCCGCTCTGCATGTCTGAGCTACCTGCAAAGCCGCCCAGGCCACTGTTGGTGTCATTGAAAATGACAATCTGCTCCGTTTCGTTGTAGTTGGCGACATGGCCCTCCTCATCAATACCACGGGTAAAGTACCTCGTACCTCCACGATGACGCGATCGCCGAGAGATGATGATCAGGGTCAGGGGGTTATTCTTGAATGTAGTTGGCTTGATCTCCAGCATGCCAAAGATGCATGGTAAGATATAAGGGTCGACACCGGGCTGAGAACCAGGTTGGGATCGTGATCCGCGGGTACGGAAGTTGATCAAATCTGTCTGCAAGTACTTGTTGAAAAAGAAACGGTCGTCGGTTCGCATCCACAGAGGGTCGGATGTGTTGGCCTGCGACTGGCGCTGGAAGGAGTTGGTAAGGTCGATAGAGTAAGAAAAGTACATGGGTCCGGAGGCAAGGAAGGTCTTGAGAAGCTCGATGAATATGTCTTCGTCGGGGTCATGGATGAGACGCTCGCGCATAGGAAGGATCTCAGTAGCAGCGACCTTGTAGACCATGTGGCCCTTGAGTCGACCCATGGGCTGAGCCTTGGTGATGAGGATGACATATTTGTCTAAGCTTGTCAGCGAGATACCAGCAACCGGCCCGAGCAAACACTACAGCTAGGGGTTGGTGAAGCGGAACGAACCAAGTCGGAGCTGGATGATACCCAGAATGCCAGCAATACTCGAAACGCGCGATGTTCTCTTGCCGGAAGCGATGCTCCCCTCACTCAGACGGACGTCACCAGTCGGACGATCAATGACGAGGGCGGGCGCATCGGGGGACGAGGGCGATGTAAAGATGTAGGAGTCGTTGGCGACCTTGACGTTGATATCACGATAGGGCAACTTGGAGGTTTGTAAGTGTGCCATGGCGGCGGTGTGAAGCTCCTGATGAGCTTATATGGGCTGAGCGAAGACCGAACTATAACGCCAAAGAGCGTATAGGTATGATGTGTGAAGGAGACAGCGCAACAAGGTGTAAAAGCGATCACTTTGGGCGTACCTGATGCCTCGTGAATCGTGAATCTACAAGATGAAAGACAAAAAGAGCCACACGCGAAGGTGAGCGAGGAAACGAAGACGAGGGAGCGACGGGTTGAACAAGATTAGTTGATTGCAAGCTCAGAAGGAGTGTGAACTAAGTAAAGGCATGTACGATTCGATGAGGCCAGCGAAGCTATCCGCACAGCCACGTAGGTAGATACTAGGTAACGAAATGATTCAAGAAAATGAATGAACAAGGGGCAAGTACCGTATTGGCAGAGAGTGGCGTACCGAGCGGATATGGGAGCGTCAGTGGAGCTATCTGTGGCTTGTGAGCCGCTATACTTTTTTGGATACTGAAGGTATTTGGTTGTCTGGATGCTTGGTTGCTTGGTTGCTTGGTTGCTTGGGCGTCTTCGGAAAGCCAGGGCAGCACTTAATTCGTCAGTGGGTGGGGGGTCGGATGGAGATTGCGCAACGCTTGTGGTCTATCATGTGGTCCACGGGAGAGAACAATGGGCTATCTTAATTGGCATGAGGCATGGGGGGTACGTAGTACTTTACTGTATTGCCTTGGCCTGTACTGTACTGTAAAAAAAAAGAAATGCACGGGCGTCTCGTCTCGTTGGGTGAACCCTCCACTCATTTTTAGTAGTGACCCAAGCACCTTGCACTGCGAGCCAGTGGGAAAAGGGCCTGCCTGGCTCCCTGACGTGTGCCTCGTGCGTCTGCCTCTAGCCACTGGACAACCCAAGCCAAGGCAGTCACTTTGTCTCTTCAACAGCCACTATCTTAGTACCTACTAGGTACAGTACAGTCCAGTACCCATCCATTCATACAACAGTCCTCCACCCGCCATCGTCTTTGCCTTCACAGCAACTTAACTTCAACCTCAAACTCCTTCGCCCTTGCACCTCACCAAGCCCGACTGATCGGTCTATTCCAGATCGCTTCTCTTCGCTGTCGCTTATATACCGAACAACAGTCACTGCTGTTCAACTGCCGATTTCCTAGCGCCCTTCCACCCCGTCGTTGTCTAGGACACGTCCAACTGCCCCAACCTCAGCAGTTTGGTCGCTTCAGCCGCCTCGTCTCTCGAAGCTCATCAGCCATCTCCCTCCTCGCTCCACGTCAACGCATCGTCCATCACTTCTCTTCATCATGGCTTCTCGAGCACCCGCTGCCGGAGCACGTGGCACCAACGCCCGCTTTGCACAATTCAAACTGGTTCTGTTGGGTATGTAGTATATTTCGGGTGTCGATTACTTCGACCTGTCACATCTTAGTACTAACAGTGTCATCTAGGCGAGTCTGCTGTCGGAAAGGTAATGGTCGATAACGATTATGTTCTTTAACAGCCCGACTAACTTTGTTATCCAGAGCTCAATAGTTTTGCGATTTGTCAAGGTAAATCACACCGTCTATACCCCACGTCATGGTTCGTTGTGGCTCATTTCAATTCTAGGACCAATTCGATTCTTACCGCGAGTCTACAATCGGCGCCGCCTTCCTCACCCAGACTATCTCTCTCGATGAGAACACTACCGTCAAGTTTGAGATCTGGGATACGGCCGGCCAGGAGCGATACAAGTCTCTCGCTCCCATGTACTATCGCAATGCCAACTGCGCTGTCGTTGTCTACGATATCACCCAATCTGTATGGAATACTTGATCATCGACCATGCCCGAGAACCTTACTGACAGATTACAGGCATCACTAGACAAGGCCAAGGCTTGGGTCAAGGAACTCCAACGCCAGGCTAACGAGAACATCATCATCGCTCTCGCAGGCAACAAGTTGGATCTGGTTACCGAACAACCTGACAAGCGCGCCATCCCCACGGCCGATGCTGAAAGCTACGCCCGCGAAGCTGGTCTTTTGTTCTTCGAGACCTCGGCCAAGACGGCCGAGAATGTTCAGAACCTATTCACAGCCATTGCTAAGAAGCTGCCCTTGGATCAGGCTGGTCCCCGTCACGCTCGACCGGGTCAGCGCCCAGGTGTCAGCTTGGCTCCCGAAAACTCTACCACCAATGTCAGCGGTCCTTGCAGCTGCTAAAGGTATTACACAGTCGGGTTAGCAATCATGTCATCAGCTGTATCCTGCGACACCTCGATAAGCCCATGACAGACGTATCAACGAGGAGCGCATGCGTACATGGCCGTCGACAGCTCTGAATCTTTTGTTTGGTTGGAGCACTTCACATAATCACCGGAGTCCTTGGTTTTGGAGGGAATCAGTTCATTACTTTTTAATACCGAAGTCGAATTCGTCACAGCGGCCTGGGTGTTGTGGTCAAATGCTTGACACCAGTTCAAAGTCAGCATATTGAGAACATGACAGTGGATAAGTTAGACCGGTTCTCGGGGGGGATGAGTAGCAGGAGGACTTGTAAGAGGCGCTTTGTAGCATTTTTATTCCATGACTTGAATATCTTGATAAGAAGACTTTTTGCTGCGTCTTGTCCAAATATGGTGGAGAGTTTTGGCTCATGGCTCTGTGGAAGTAGGCGCTATTCAACTTGTACATGAAACTGGTAGATGATGAGAAGACAGACCTTCGCCTCCCAAGAAAGGACCCTCCCTGTCTGACATCATTGTTTACACTGTATCGATTAGTTGGTACCTACTACCTAGGTAGTGAAGTAATTTAGGAGGGAGATTTGGCATAGAGAAAAATACGATGTTAGAAAAATATCATGGCAATATGTCAAAACGAGAGAGACAAAGCTATCATATGTAATACTTTGCAAAAATGCGCATCTCTTTCTCTTCTCCTCTTCCAGCGATTCTTGCATTTATCATCATTCCATTCTCTATCTGTTATCTGTTGCTGCGTGACCCGGTTCCTGCCGTTCGGCCTCTCACAGCGCATCCCCATACCTGTGACACGCCCACTAAGACGTCTAACATTAGGCGGGTTCGGAAGCTCTCTTTAACCGAACTTTTACCCTGAGCGTTTTTGAAGCAAGCTCTCAAGACTCCATCCAACCGAAGTTATACTTACATCACACCCTTTGCGTCGTAACTGCAATTGACTTTCCTCATGTTGCGAACGTCGCTTCGGACTGCGAGGGTACTCGGCGGTAGGCCCGTTGCGGCCGCTGCCACTCGCCAATGGCCTGTTGCTGCATCGCAACGCGCTGTCCTCCTTGGTCAGGTAAGTTGAGCTTTCCAGAGTGCAAGAATCAAGGTCAATCACAGCCGATGATGGGAAATGTGAGCTGACAGACATCTCGTGATAAGCGACAATATGCCATCCAGAACAAGCCTGGATCTGATCCCGCGCGACCTGCTGTGATTCCTCCCTCCGAGACACTCACCTCCGAGAGAGTCCACGAGACAACCATCGACGATGTTGGAGAGACCAAAGCCACTCTCGCCGAGCAGGCTCCGCCCAAGATTCCTCCCCCTCCGCCTTCACCCCCCAAGAAGAAGGGTTTCTTCAAGAGACTCCGAAACTTTGTCTTCACCTTGCTTGTCCTAGGAGCCGTTGGATACGGTGGTGGTGTCTGGTACTCTCGCATCAACGACACTTTCCACGAATACTTTACCGCATACGTCCCCTTTGGCGAACAGGCTGTTCTTTACCTTGAGGAGATGGAGTATAAGAAGAGGTTTCCCAACGCTTCTGGAAAGCCTAGACCTTCCAGCACCGAGGGCGCTGTTCATATTCCCGCCCAGAGCGGTGCTTCGTGGCGAGTCGCTGATGCTGGACAGGCTGGACGTCACTCCAGTGCTGCCCCTGCCACCCCTAAGCCCAAGAACGATGAGCCTGCCAGGGCCCAAGCTCCCCATCCTCCCTCTGCCGAGAGGAACCCTGTCATCGCCAAAGCCCCCGATCAGGATATTGCTTCTCCCAAGCCTCAAGAGTCTACATTCAAAGCCCCTGAGGTCAACGAGCCCTCTAGGGTCCCGCCTCTGAAGCCCATCGATCTCTTGTCTCTCGAAGATGCCAGGGAGCCCGTCATTCAGGATCTTGTTCACATGTTGAACGACCTTATCCTGGTCATCAACGCCGACCAGGCTCAAGGCAAGTATGGCTCTAGTCTCGATAAGGCCAAGAGCGAAGTCGCCAAGGTTGGTGGAAAGCTCAAGGCCATGAAGGGAGAGTTTGAGAAGACTGCCGCAAAGCAGGTCCGAGAGAAGATCCACGAGTTCGACAAGGCCGCTACTGATCTGATTGATCGAGTTGAGAAGGCTATGGTCAGCCAGGAGGTGGAATGGCGCAAGGAGTTCGAGGAGGAGATGAAGAAGGTCCGTGAGAACTACGAGGACCGTGTCAAGCTCATCCAGGAAAGAGAGCAGAAGCTCAGCGAGGCCAAGCTCCAGAACCAGCTCCGAGAGCAGGCCCTGGCACTCAAGAAGGAGTTTGTCAAGGACGTGGAGAAGCAGGTCGAGGAGGAGCGCGAGAGCCGACTGGGCAAGCTCAAGGCTCTTTCCAACGCTGTGTCTGAGCTTGAGAAGCTCACCACCGATTGGAACGAGGTTATTGATACCAACCTCAAGACCCAGCAGCTGCACGTCGCCGTCGAGGCTGTCCGTGCCAGTCTGGAGGATGACCACCACCCCCGCCCCTTTATCCGAGAGCTCGTCGCCCTCCGAGAGATTGCTTCTGAGGATCCTGTGGTGGATGCCGCCATTGCCTCAATCAACCCTAGCGCATACCAGCGTGGAATTCCTACTACTTCTCAGCTCATCGACCGTTTCCGCCGTGTTTCCAACGAGGTCCGAAAGGCCTCACTGCTCCCCGACGAGGCGGGTGTGGCTAGCCATGCTTCCAGCTGGGTTCTCAGCCATGTCATGTTCAAGAAGCAGGGTCTTGCCGATGGAAACGATGTTGAGAGCGTCCTGACCCGTACCCACACCTACCTTGAGGAGGGTGACCTGGATGCTGCGGCGCGAGAGATGAACGGTCTGGATGGATGGGCCAAGACGTTGAGTAAGGATTGGTTGAGCGAGGTCCGCAAGGTGTTGGAGGTCCAGCAGGCTCTTGATGTAAGTTTTGAAGCACCTATGGATTTGATGGAAAGAAGAAGCTGCTAACATGAATCAACAGGTTATTGCTACCGAGGCGCGATTGCAGAGCTTGCGGGTGGATTAAAGGAGACGCAATCTTATTTGTGCTGTATATTGGGTTTGGGAGACGCCGTGTCTAGAAAAAGGGATCAAATGCCCGTGTATTAGATAGCAATAGACAAGGAGGGCGTGTCTTGTCGTTTTGTATTCACCAAAGTTTTTTTTTTGTCTTTCAAGAATTAGCGTTCTGTGATGTATCGCTGTTGTAAATGTTTGGTGTATCATTGAATGTTGACGACTGTTGACTGTTGTGTTAGAAGGGGGTTGAGCAAGAACCCCACCATTTATCGCCGTCACCAACATCGTCATCCTTGACTTTTCCTCCTTCATCTTAACGACACAAGATGAAGGTTTTCTCCATCAATTCGCAACTCGTCACAAATTCTTGTTCATTTTGACCCCATTACCAATGGTTCATTGGGGGCTATTGAGCAGTAGTCCTGCTCGAATATGTTGCTTGTCTAGGCGATTAGGAAAAGCACGTCGATATATTACCACTTCGGCAAACGACTACAATGAAGCTCTACGTCTGTTGTCACAACTCTACTCAAATCGCCAGATCACAAATTTGTTCGACAAACCCTCTGGCTCCAGCACGGCGAACTCGCCTCCAAGAGATCTCAACGCATTGGCCATTCCGGAAATGCGTGAATGGCTCCGTCGTGCGGGCTATGAGCCTCGTGATCTGGCGCGTATTCGACATATTCATATAGCCGGTACTAAAGGGAAAGGATCTGTCAGTGCATTCGCAACAGGGATGCTCAAGCAGTACGAGCACGTGGGCACGTATACGAGTCCTCATCTTGTGAGTCCGAGGGAGCGAATAGCACTACAGGGGGATCCTGTGTCGCAAGCTGTTTTTGCGGGAGCGTTCTTTGATCTTTGGGAGCGTTTCTCAGATGCAGCAAAGCGCGAGGGGAAGAGTACGGCTGAAGCACAAGGCCCAAATTCGAAGCCCTTCTTTTTCCGGTTTATGACTATTCTGGCCTGGCATATCTTCCTAAGGGAAAAGGTTGACAGTGTTGTTCTTGAGTGCGGCATTGGGGGGGAATACGACGCGACAAACGTGGTGCCACCTGAAGCTGTTTCTGCTGCGGTACTGACTCAGCTCGGTATTGACCATGTTTCTATGTTAGGCGACACTGTTGAAAAGATCTCATGGCACAAAGCCGGCATTTTGAAACCTGGCGTGCGAGGGTTCGTGCGGAGAATAGATGAACAGCCTCTTGTGAGACAGGTTCTTCAATCGAGGGCTGCGGAAAAGGGCGCTGAGTTGGTTGAACTGGATGATGCACTGGTCGAGAAATGGGGCGGCGTGCCGGGGAAGCTCAAGGGCGAATTTCAGAAATACAATCAAGCTCTGGCCGTGCTGGCTGTTCGAGAGCATCTTGGTCTGAGGAAAGATGTCAAAACAGCCCTGGAGAATATTCCGGCAAAGATGATCAAGGGACTCGAAGAAGCTTCACTCAGGGGACGATGCGAGATAATTCAAGAGGGGTCTGTTGGATGGTATCTGGATGGTGCTCATACAAGGGATAGTCTCGAGGAGGTTGCGAAGTGGTTCGCACAGGATCTGGCTCCTGGTGAAACGGCAACGTTGATTTTCAACCAGCAGGAGAGAGATGCGTCACAGCTCCTGGAAGTTCTTCTCAATGGCGTACATCAAGCCTCAGGCCATGTCAAGGTCTTTGATCACGCTCTCTTTACGAGAAACGATCTGGGAAAACCTGCAGAGGGGGAAGATAGAGACGTAGAGGTACAGTCTCGAGTAGCTCGACACATGAGCCAGTGCGTGTCGGGCTGCGAAGTCAGGGTTTTCGACAATGTTCAAGCAACGGTTGAACATGCGAGAGAGATAGCGGCGCAAAAGGGGCAAGATCATAAGATCTTGGTGACGGGCAGTATGCATCTCGTGGGGGGTATATTGCAAGCCCTGGAGCCCGAGAGTCTATTGTAGGAATAGAGTCCACCATCCAATCCTCTGCGCCGATGCGTGTATTCAAGTCATGCCTAGTTCATACCTTGCTGGTTAGGTAGTTGCAAAAGTTCAAGTGTAATCATGATTTAAAGAGCATCGGCCTTTTCCAAAATCCCCAAGGCGCCACCAACAAGATGTAAGCTCCCCGTGATAAACGCCTGCACTTTATCCCCCTCCGCTAGCCCCTCACCCAAGTTCCTTGCATAGTCAATGGACTGCTCAATAGTTGGCATAATCTCTACCCTGGCATCGGGATCAAGAGTCTTCCACTTCTCGGCGAAGCGACGCTGGACGGTCATGCTCTCGATCTCGGCTGGGTCGAACTGACGGTTAACAAAGTCACGTTTGTAGCCTGATGCGGCATATGTGACATTTGTGCAGAATATGACATGATCAAACGCGGGTTTCCCGTCTCGTCGGGTGGCTTTGTGGACGGATTCGAGAAAGTCGACAGCTTCGGAGCGGCCTTGCTGATTGAAGATCATGATGCGTGGGCCAGATCTAAGGGTGGTCATGGTCAATATTGAGTGTCTGTAAATTGAGTAAAGATAAACATACCGGCCTGACGTCTCATCTTTGAACCATTTGGAAGACATCTTGAGACTGTCTGATGTGTGAGCGCCGTCTACATGCCAGATAATATTGCCCTCCTTTTTTATTTCACAACGACCCCTCCAGACGACCTTTTCCAGACCGTCTACAAACTCCTTAGGAAGAGGTTCTGTCTTTGGTGGTAGCGAAACCTCGAATTTAGCAAGGGCTCTTTCTGCGAGCGCAACGGCCAACGTTGCGTTGCGTTTCTGAAAGGTTGCGTCTGGTCTGATGGCGATGACGTCGAGACGAGGATCGATCTCCAAGACCTGAAGGTCGACATTCTTTTCTTCCGCTCGCTGTTTAAGGACTTGAGCAGCTTCTGGTACTTGCTCGATCGTAAAAGCCGGGCTACCAGTCTTCATGATGCCAGCTTTATGCCATGCGATCTTGGCGACTGTGTCTCCTAGAGCAAAGACGTGGTCAATTCCCAGCGTGGATATACCTGATGCCACAGGCCTTTCGACGACGTTTGTGGCATCGTACTCTCCTCCAATTCCAGTTTCATAAACTGCGACGTCGACACCTTCCTGCAGGAATACATGCCAACTGACGAGAGTGAGGTAACGGGCATAGATGGGTCGAGGAGCCATAAGCTCATCATTCTTTTCTGCAGATCCAGTTTCCAGCTTGTCCCATACCTCGAAGAAGTACTTTGCAAAGAGTTCTTCCGAGATGGGGGTTGAGTTGATCCTGATGCGTTCCCGGACGGCGATGAGATGGGGAGAAATGAAGAGTCCTGTCTTGCGGGGTGTGGAATGAGATTGTTGGTATTGGGAGAGGATGGAGTCGACAAATGCGCATGTGCTTCCTTTTCCTTTTGTTCCAGCGACGTGTATGATGTTTAGACGGTCGAGATCACTGGGCTAGCCGATCAATTATGAGTATTAGGGCATATCTCGCTCATGGTTGTTTTCCGACAACTTACGGTGTAGCCGATACGATTGAGGTATGTCCTCATTTCCTTGATAGAGACGGCATCTGGTCTAATCCCAGCTTTCCTCCGAGCTTCTATTATGTCGAAAGGAGTCTGAAGTGAGTTGAGAGCATCGATAGCGTCCTATCAGTGAGTTAGCAATGGATGACGAGTGTAGTGTGTAAAGAGGATATAATTACATTATAGGACCGCCCTGAGGAGGCCATGGTGGATGAGAATGCTCTTGCGACGGTTATAAATGAACAGGGCTGTTTAATTGAACGCCAGAGTACATGACGCATTGAATTTTCTTCTTGCCCAATATATTGTGTTTCTAGTGGGAAAGAGTCAAGATGTCGAGATAGTTTTTTGGTGTCGCAGAAAGCTCGGTTAATTGAGAGAAGACGCCTTCTGTGTTGTGTAAGTCGATGTCGTGACTAGAGAATTATCAAATTATTCGAAGGCAAGAAACAATCAGAGCAATCGTTCTGGCTTGCGATATCAAGGGAATATGGATTGGAAGACGACAGATAGTAGAGAATGCAGATCGTAGTCTAATGGAAACTGACATGAGTCGGATACTGTCGGTGCTTGATCCGGTGCTGGTGGTTTGTAGTCTAAGTTGCTAAGTTAGTGCTAAACCAGTTACGGAGCTTCTATGACTTTGTCATTGTGTATTTGTATTTTCCATGAACTCAATGAATAACTTAAGCAATACAGCATAAAGATCAATAGATTCTGTTGGTCAGCCTGGTTAGTTTTCTATTCCTCATCCTATCACTGTTTTCAAATTCTCAAATCCTGGTCGAATAGCCCTTCGGACATGACCTCCGAGACCCATCCACAGCATCAACCAATATTATAATCATCGACAACTCCGTACATTGGCTTCACCCATTCATTCATACCATTCTGCAACGATTCAAAAAAGTCCTCGTCAAACCTTTTACCATTGTCGGACCAACCTACTCTTGCACGCCATGTTAACCAATCCTCTGCCATGGAGCCCTCTGGTGCTCGAAGTACACCTGTGGCGACATCAACTACCGTTTGGGCATCGGATGGCTTCCGATCTTCATGGGAATAGAATATCGTTGCACCACAGACGCCGCAGAACGATCTCAGGACTCCCTCTGTCGACTTGAACGTCTTTGCTGTTCCGATCAACAAGTCCGGCTTGATAGTAGGCTCACAGACAGCCAAAGGAACAAAGGACCAGCCAACAACATGAGTACCATTGCACAGACGACAGTCATCGCAGGAATCCAGACAGGCGTGCCATTTGTTTTTATCCTTTGGAGAGATGAACAGGGACATGTACTCATCATCAGCAACTTCCTTGGTCGGGCGTGATATCGTGAACGAGACCCCTCCACAGTGACACTCTGCACGAAGACGGTCCTCTCCATCTGGGCCAACCTCGGGCTCATACTCGGGGATCGCAGCTTGCGGCGAGTTTTTTGGCGGGTTCCAGTCGATAAATTCGTGGCCTGCGATATTCGTCAGACACTTAGCAATGCCGCCATCTTTGGATGATTTGCTATAGATGTGTTTCCGGATCTGGAAGTTCTCCAGCGAGTGATCCAAGAAGATAGACGACGAAACCACCCAGTCTCCCTTTTTAATGCCTATCGAGCTGATGTGACATCCGCAGGTTGAGCAAAAGTTCCATGTCGCAGAGCCTTTCCCAATGACCAGACTCGTCATGCTATCCTGTGAAGATGGCTCAATGAACTTTGGAACAACGCCTTCAGGAAGGCGAGTGTGAATGATACATGGCATGCCAGAACCAGTTCTACATAAACTGCAGTGGCAGAGATGAGTTAGGAGAGGTAGCGACGACAAAGGTACGTCGACTGTGAAGTGGACTGCTGAGCAAAAGCACTTGGCTTCGAGGGTTTTGAAGTCATTTGTCTCTGCCATGTTTATCGATACTTTGAGTGGAATTGATGAGGAAAAGTGAACCTAGACAAGCCACTAGAAATATATAAGCACCAAACAGTATTGTACTTGTACTAACCAGAGAGATAGATGTATGTTTGTGTTGAGACGCATCCCCTCATCTGCCTAATGTCAACCACGCCTTTCGTAAAAACAGCTAAGATGGGTCATAATCCTATCGTCAGGGGCATACATGGCTGTCGCCGGTGTTGTGCTGCACTGGATGCTATTAATGCAATGCAGTGATCAACACAGGTACTGGTTGAGATTGAATGCACCAGTAAACTGTAGATGGTACCGCTTCGCTGGGGTCTCTCATTCATCCCTGTCAGTGGGCAACGGCCTTGGTGCAGAAGCTGGGAGAAAAAAAAGGGTGTTATCCGTTATTTACCCGACCATAATCTACCGCCAAAATACGTACTTGGTTATCTGCCGATCTTTTCCTCTTTGGTTACGTCAGTATTTATCGTCCTCGCAACTTTTTTTTCTTCCTCCAGAGAACTTCGACGTCGGTGATACTCAACCGCATCATTGGACTTTGACTTACCTTTCTTTTTTTTTTCTCTTTTTCTCTTTTTCTCTTTTCCTAATCATTTTCGCTCACAGAAATCTTACTTACACCCAGATATGGCAGAAAGAGATAGCTTTCTGGATTTGGAGCGTCATCGGAAACAGTTGGAAGACAATATTGCCAAACTGCAACAGGCCCTTCGCCACTGGCAGACCTGGGATGCTGAGTACGAGGCACTAAAGGAAGAAGTCGATGATGTGTCCGATACAAATGACTCAGAACTCGTCCGTATCCAAGAGAACTTCGAAGGGGAGCTTGTTGACAGAAAAGAAATCGATGAGATATTCGGTTCCAAAAATCGAAAGTCCAAGAACCAGATCGTAAATGTCCTTGACCGTCGCATCGACTATGTGACCAAGAATATTGAATCCCTTCAAAAACAAATCGAGACTCTGGAGAACAAGCTTGCTGCTGCCACCGTCATCAGTCAACCCGATGCTACCGATGAAGGGGGATTGCCAATCACGGAGATTGTTGAAGAGCTCGATGACGACGACAATGTTGTCTCATATCGACTGAACAAGCCTGGGGATTCTCTTCCCCAGGTAAAAGAGGCCCTCGAAAAAGCAGGAATCAAGGATTTGCCAGAAGTTGAGACCCAGTTGGAGGGGGAGAGCTCAAAACAATACAAACCAAAGACTCCCGCCTCTCAACAACGACAGCAACAGCCGGTTACCGAAGCCAAACCACCCACACCCTCCACTAAAAAGACATTAGAGTCTGTGGAGTCTGCGGAGTCTGCAGATTCTACCGCAAAGGGTGTGTCTTTTGCGCCTGATACAAAAGCTCAAGATGGTCCCAAGCCCCAGATGTCACGGAACGCCAAACGGGTTGAGGAGATTATGAATCACGCGAGGGAACAGGAAAAACTAAGTACTGCGCAGCCCGTAATCCCAGAGGATGAGGACGAAGAAGATGCAGAGTTGCGTCGACAGATGCTGGCATACTCTGGTGAAGTCGGTGCTGTCGTTGCCGAGTTGCAGCTCGAGGAGGGCGACACAGAGGGTGATGACGACGATTACGAGTTTGAGTATAGTGATGAAGGATTCGATGAGGAGGAAGAAGACGACGACGAAGACAAGTACGGACGAACCACGGGTAGGGTCGTTACGGATGGGTACCGTCGACGCATGTTGGAATTGGAGCAGAAGCTTGGCATAAAGTCGCGGTTCACCGAAAAGGCTGAGCAGGAAGCGAAAGCTCACGAGGACGAAGATGGCGGTTCAAGTTCGGATGACGGCGAGGGCATCGGTCGCATTGTCATCCAGAGGACCCCCAACGCATCATCGTCTGTGCCCACGTCAACGCCGAGCCCTGCGCCAGTCAAGTCGAGCATCAAAGAGAAACATGCTCCAGGAGGCGATGAAAAGAAGGGGGTTCGGTTTGCTAAAAGCCTCGATATTGCTCCCGAGGACGAAGGCTCAGCTCTTCCGGTTGGAGAACCACCGAAGAAGGACAAGGTGCCTTTGGTTGAGCCACTCAGCGATATTGTCGAGCGTTCTGGCCCAGCCAAGCCAAGTACTACTGCTCAGCCTAGTCGTAAGCCATCACGATTCAAGAGAGAGGCAACCAAAGGAGGACTCCCACCTGGTCCCCTCGACGTTCCGGCTACATTTATTGATCAGGATCGACCGACAGCGCCCACCGGCCCTGAAGGCACCACATTAGCTGACACACTAGTTGAGCGCGAGCCAAGCGGCGCTCCCAGGATACCAGAGGACTTTGACGAGGACATGATCCACGACCAGGTCGCTGACGAATACCAGCGAATGCGTAAAAAGTTCATCCAGCGAGAAGGTGGGTTCCTCAAGGAGGATGAAAATCCCATCCAGCCGCTAGATGAGCCGGATGGAGGAAGGGAGCGTGTCAGCCGTTTCAAAGCCGCGAAGCTTGCGAAATATTAAGGTTGCTCGCTGCTCAAAAGGACAAAGAAAAAGAAAAACATACTGGGGGTATCGGAGAGAGGATAGTCGATATGCAAATCGATTATTCACCCGCCATATGTCTCTGCTAGTCCTCCGTCTATTGTGATCTAACATTTGTGATCAGGGCCATCATTTGGGTCACATTGCTAACATTTTTACTCGCTGCGTCATCTTGCACATTGGTAGTACCCATGTTCCACTTCTTCTTCTTCTTTATGATCTTGATGAGGTTTGTATTCCTTGTACTTGCACCTATCGGAACGCTCTTGTCGGTTCATCCGACAAACAAAGGGGCTGCGGTATCCTGTCTGCTTCCCTGCACCAGCAAGTTCCAAGAATAAACAAGACAGAGGGGGTCTCTGAAGCTCTTACCTCGAAGCTTGATTGCTTCGTGATGGTGGTTCGGGTTATTCGTTTTACCCTTTACATTTATATTTATTTAATCTTAGTAGGTTAGTAGACAATTATACATAGTAGTATACTCTATTGAATACTGCATTAAATACGCCCACCTTTCCGCTACTGCCACTTATGTCCTCTAAACTCTATCCAGCACGTTCTATTCAGGGTCACTAAATATGCGCCGTAGTTTCGTATTTGGTATTTGGTGGGTGAGTTTTCGGAACTTCGGCACTCGTCGAATCTGCTCCGTCTCATCGGCATCTCAGGTCCGTGATGGCTGACGATTCCCACAAACGTCCAGTAACTTCCAATTTTTGCACAGCCCTGTCAGACTCGGCTTTATTTGCCGTCTGTTGACTTTCTGCTGAAACATGGAACTAACCAGTTTTTCGTACACTAAGTACTTCTTTTTCAGCAACGTCCATACGGGAGGAACCGACGCTACGGTCAGGACGTCTAGATTACCATCCGGCAGTTCGGCACACATTAGGTACGTCACTTGGAAACATGGCCGCAACTCTGCCTGGATGTAATTGTGAAGAGAGGCGTGTATTAGATGAGAGTAAGTAGTTGGGGGGTATTGGCGGCCTGCGCAGCATCGAGGGTATTTGGTCAATATTTAAACTCGACCGTCCGGCAAGACAATGCCGTTCTCTATACTTTCCTACCAAGATCAATAAACGTGCTCGTAAACAACCACCACCATCACCATACAAGATCATTCTTTTCGCGCGAACTGCTTCTTTGTCAACAAAAGAAAATGCCTGCCACCATGGAACCCACTCAGCAAGCTCCCATGAGCACCGATAATGGCGACATTGTCACCCAGCAACCTGTAAGTTTAGGTCTTTTTTTCCTGAAGTTGTGGTTCTTGTGTACAGAGCTGACATCAAACAAGGCTGTTGAGCCTCAACCTGAGATGACTATGCGTGGTGGTGAGGAGGCTGGTTGTGAGATCTGCTGCGGTCTCTGCGGTTGTGAGGAGTCGTGCTGTTAGAGATGTTTAGAGGGAATAGGTTCATGAAGATGGGTGTATGGTTTAAGAAGGAGTTTAGGTGCAATTATTAAGTGTCATTCTTTATATATCAGGCAAATTCAATGGATACTCTGATCATGTAGGTGCGTTTGAGCATACAAGATGCTCTATAATTCTATGAAGCTTGACGATTCTCCCCTCCTCACTCTCCAGTCTCTCCATTGGGGACACTGTTCTAGGCACAACAACAGTAACAACCGTAAAGGCTGGTTGTATAGGTTGGATGGAACAAAAAGACAGCATCGTTACGACTGATAGGTGTCCATGGAGTCAAAAAATGTGATTTCGCCCGGGCTCGAACCGGGGACCTTCTCGGTGTTAACGAGATGCCATGACCAACTAGACCACGAAACCAAGCTTTGATTGCTTGTTAAAAACTACTCTCTAATTGAAAACTAGGTAGCTGATATCACAGTGTCGACAATTTGTGGCCTGCGAGTGATGGCTATAGGGTAGCGTCAGATGAAAACCTATATTTCTAGACATCAAGCAGCAACACCATGATTGACAGGAGTGTAGCATATTTTGGGTTATATGAGATAACCCTAGATTCGAAAATTAACACCTTCTGTTTTGTTGAAACCTTTTTTTTTTCTCTCATCTGGTTGTGCTAACGCTGGTTGTCTTCAGATGAAATCTCTTAACCCAGCTTTTTGAAATTCGCACTGCAGATTCCAGTCTCACCTGAACATATCTCTTCCTCAAGAAAAAATTCACCAGTCATGACCTAATAGCTACATATCAAGATACTGTACATTTTCTATCATCCAACCTCGTTTTTATATATCAGGTCAAATCCCAAGACCCGATATTCTGCTAATATACAACCATATTCATCATGTTGCGCCCTGATACGCATCAAGACTTATTTTCCATCCTTGCCGAATAGAGCCGCAAGGTAATCCGTAAACGTAGACTTGCCCTCGGCCTGTCTTTGCTTCCTCTGCTCTGCCTGCTCATCCCAGATCTTCTGCACGCTACCCGCAACCTCAGCCTTAGCCTGAAGATCAGCTCGCAGGGCCGCCTCCTCGACGGCTCGCTCCTCAGCAGGTAGTTTGTCGAGCTGTTCCTTCCACTGCTTTTGCAGTTCTTCGGTGGGGGTGACAACATCTGGCTTGGCCTTGGGCATTCTCGTCTCGAAGACGGGGGCCGGGAGACCCTTTTCCTTTGCCTCTTCTACCGCGGCCTCATGCTTGAGCATTCTCTGGTATAATGTATCGGCATGCATCTGGATGTCTTCCTCGACCTGAGCTGACCGTCCTGTTACTGACCCATATCCTAAAGCACGAAGTAACCGCTATTCCATATTGTCAGCATTGACGTTCTGAGTAGGGGGATGTGTATACTAAAAACGTACCGACTGCATCATATAACACCTCTCAAACCTGCGCACTTGGTGTCGACACATTTGTATTTGATCATCCCAGCTGCCGTGCTTCATACAGTGCACCCATTCCTCCTGTAGCTCTGAGCAATTCTCCAACGCCGCTTTACCAATTGCCGCCTTGCGCTCCTTGAACCCCTCCAACACGCTCATCAATTTTTCATGATCAGTAGCATGCTCAGCCTCGATCTCGGCCAATGGCTGGTAGTTCTTCCAGATATGCGCATATCGTCCGTCTTGGTACAGGCTGGCGCTTGGAACAGCTGCTGGCTGAGTTTTCGGCACTGCTACTGAAGCATCGTTCTTGGTCTGTGTGTCGGAGGGGGGAGGAGGAGGAGGAGGAGGAGGAGCAGAAGTATGCGTGGGAGCCGAGGGTTGAGCTCCGGGGTATTTTACTGGTGATTCCTTCTCAAGAAAGTCGCGGAGAGTAGGATCGAGTTTTCCCAGAGGATCTGCCGACTTGTCCGTGCCGAGTATTGATGAAATCCAGCCCATGTCGACAAAGTGGAGGCTTGCGCAAAGGGTCAGGGGCAAAGAAGAACGCTCAAGGAGAATGAGCAGGCTGAAGCTTGAAGTGTCTCGGCATGTCAAATCAGTGAACTTCACTAAAGCTTTCGTGATGATTGGAAGGGGTGCAAATTTCAATCAGCACTGTATTGGGCACTGTACACTATACAGGTACCGTACCTGATATGGATGCAGAATGGTTGGGAGGTAATTAAGCCAATTTTCATGTCCTCAGTACAACATGGGAAATACAATGAAGTTAGACAAATTGATATTGCAAATCTCTAGCATTCTCTCATACCATTTGCCTGCCGCACACATCAAGTCCATCATTCATTTACATATAGCCAAACTCAACATCAAAGTCTCACAAACATCATAAACTGCGTGGACAAGGGATCACTGAGCGCTGGCAGTATTTGGAGGGCCAAAATCAAGGTATGAACGTAATCTTGAGATCATAAAGACCCTTTTCCGAACCAAATCACGCCAACTGAACCGTGAACCCCAGACGATTGTCTTCATGAATCCTTTTATTCGCGATTGCATCTATTGCACAATCTTTTGAAAAGCAACTTCCGGTGCCCGACCCGTCAGCGGGGACGTCCCATTCCCCCTGATATTTATCACGCCAAATATGCCATTTCAATAGCCCAGTTTAGAACTTGCTGAACTTCTTGACCGCCTTGCCAGTTCGGGGCAGCACGCGAAGGACGTTGAATCGGACCTATTCCAGTCTCATTAGTGAACCGTCCACACTCTTGATCCAAGTTCGGGGTAGCCTACAGTCTTGCTGAGAGGTCTGCACTGGCCGACGGTGACCTGGTCACCCTCCTCAACACGGAAAGCGGGGGAGACGTGGGCGGCGAGGTTCTTGTGGCGCTTCTCGTAACGGGAGTACTTGGGGATGTAGTGGAGGTATTCCCGGCGGATGATGAGGGTTCGGTGCATCTTGGTGGAAACGACGGTGCCGGTCAGGATACGGCCACGGATAGAGACGAGACCGGTGAAGGGGCACTTCTTGTCTGCACGGCCAACAGGTTAGTAAACAGTTTTCAATCCGCCGAATCTTTGCCCATTTCGCTCTTGCCGACCAACGAGACCATTCCATCCTCAGTTGTCGTTCTTTGCCCGTGTCGCATATCGTATCTTGTCCCACTCCAGATCGACTCAAAAGCTCATTCTTCAACAAAGTGCACACATACCGATGTAGGTGCCCTCAATGGCGGTCTTAGGGGTTCGGAAACCAAGACCAACGTCCTTGTACCATCTTCGGCCACCCTTGCCCGGTCGGGTGCTCTTGGTTCGGGTCTTCGAGTTCTGGAAGATGTGAGGCTGCTTCTGGAAAGCGCGCTCGGACTGAACGGTCAACTCGGTCGCCCTGATGTAAAGTTAGCGACGGGATTGTTCGAAATATCGGATATCATCGTTTTGTTGTTTAGACTGACATCTTGAATTATCCTTCTCGGGCAGGTACCGTAACGAGAGGGCGTGTCGTAGGTTGAGCTGGGTGAGGCGAGGTTGGAGATGGGTCGCGATAGACAGTTTTCGCAGATGGAAAAGTAGGGCAATTCACACACCAATTTTTTGCGTGGATTTCACAGCTAGGGCTTGCAAAATTTAGATTGGTTGTGTAGCCGAGTTTCGTGATTGGTGGGCGGCTCCACCGACACGTGATCTCGACGATCTCTGGCCCGAACATGTATCACGTGAGCTTCGAGACCTGATCCACGGGTAGCGGACGGTGGTGGATGTCTGAAAGTGGGTCCTGATACGGTTCCCCTGTTGCTGTCCGTCAAAGTAAACAAACACGGCCCCGGTCGCGCTCAGGCCTGTTCCAACTTAGATACAGTAGCTGCATGATACATCCCACTATCATTATATGATCGCGTCTGACCCGGGAGTTGGTTTCTCATCAATAAGCTCAATCAACTCACCATAATGGCGCCAGCTGTTGATGCTACAATTCCTGCGACGCGACGCACGCGCAAGTCCATCGGATCACATACTGATGTTCGTAGAGCCATAGACAAAGACAATGCGACCACCGATGTTTCCAGTGCGTTGGCGGCTAGTCGCAAAAAGTCAAGGAGCAAGAGTTTGGGACCTGGCGGTCTGGATGCATTGAAATCTGCTAACGGGAACCGACGTGCTGTAAGAAGGCCGTGAATATGCTGTCTAAATGTCATGTTAATGTCTCTTAGTCCCTTGCTATCCCCTCGAAAGCCCCGCGTTCAATTCTCAAGACAACCATTCCGCCCGTCGCTGAAATACCTCCTATGAAGTCCAAGCCCAGCGAGACGGATTTGATCGATTTCGGAGAACCGACATCAGGCGGCTCATCGCTGAAGCCTCCAGCCGCGAATAATGGCTCAAAGATCGCCCTCCGAACCGAAGAAGAGCAGCAAGCTGCCGCCCGACAAAGAGAAGAAAAAGAGCGCCGCGATGCGCGCCGCAAGTCCCTCGCCAACCGCAGAGTGTCCTTTGCTGCGGAAGCAACACTTCATACCTTTCACGAGGTTGAATTCATGCAAGACTCGACCACATCTACAGACTCAACACGAAGGAACTCTTCTATGCCAAACAATGCTTCAAGGGCAGGCTATCAACAACAGCCAGAAGATGAATTCGATTCCACCGACGATCGAGGAGACTCAGAACAGAGGAAGCAACGCAGAGGCTCAGGAGTGCCACCGGTTAACTTCCACAATCCCGAAGATGATACTGCAACCTCAACAGTCTATAGTTCAGACTCAGAGCCCGCCGATGCAGTGGAGGAAATCGCTGATGTTGAAGATGATGGCTCGGACAGCGACTCTGATGATGGAACTATGATGAGCATTGATGAAGTTACCGGGATCACTGCTGCCTCAGATCGAAGTCTTGCTTCGGATGATGGTGATTCTTCAACGCTTGATGAGGTCCTGCGACTTGCTGCACGGAGAGCTGGGACTCAACGCCTGGACGAGGATGGTAGTGATGACGACGACGGCGAAGAGTTCATCCCTTCTTTCGGCTGGGGACAGCAGAACAAGTCGAACAATGCAGCTCAAGACCAAGAAAGCACATCTCACAAGGCTCAAGATTCTCAATCCAACGTGCCAGAAGACGATGGTACGGAAATGGACATGGACATGGATATGGATATGACTCGTGCCATGGGTGGCATCATCAAACCTCCATCTCAGGAACGACCAGGCCCTGATGAGGATATGTCCATGGATGTTACCCGAGTATTCGGTGGCATTGTTGGACAGAAGCAGACATCAGCCCTAGTAGGTGATGAAGAGGATGACCAAGATGATGATGACGATGCTCCAATGGAAGAGGCAACTATGGAATTCACCACGGCGATCGGAGGCATTCGTCGCCCCGCCCCTGAAGGCGCTGAAGAATCAGAAGATGACAACGAAGACATGTCTATGGAAATGACCACTGTTATAGGTCGCGTACTCTCACAAAAGAAAAGGCAGAGCACGGGGATAATGCGTCGCAAGAATGCCCCTGAGGAAGACGAATCTGAGATGGACGACTCTCCCATGGATATAACGATTGGCGTTGGTCAGATCTTGTCTAAAGCTCGAGCTAACCAGATCGACAACGACGACGACGATGAGGAAGACGAAGGGCTTGACGATGCTACTATGGGCATGGATATGACTACTGCTATCGGTGGCATCCTCGGCAAATCGACAAACAACTCGAGTTCCCTTGAAAATGTCACCACAGAAAACCAGGACGACTTGCTGGGCAATTCTGATGAAGCTCTGCAGGCGACCATTCACCAAGACGCTGAGAAACAACCGGATGATCACTTGTTTAATGAAAACCCAACAGAGACCATCAGTCCTGGGTTGTCTGGTAGCCATAAACCCTTTCAACCTAGTCTTGAAGCTCAGGCCTCAACACCCAAGTCCCCTTCAAAGACAGGAAAAACCCCGTCCCCATCAAGAACTCCAAAATCACCCTCTGCATCCAAAACTAAAACCCCTACCTCTATCAAAACGACGACACCGCGACTCGAACCTGCTTCAGCTGGCCCACGACGCTCTTTACGTAACTCCAGAACACCGTCACCAACGCGACCATCTGCAAGAATTAGTTCTCGAACGCCTTCTCCAGCCAAGTCCGCACAGAAACCCAGCGCCGTCCGGAATATGGCGAGAGCAGGTAGTGGAACTCCCAATGCTGTATCAACTCCTCAACGACGTCTCTCTGGCGTTGGAATTGACAGAGCTGGTCTTGGATCCCCCCAGGTTGTGGCGCTTTTCGACCGGCGCGGCTCAATAGGTGATGTTGCATCCGAGTTTGTGCCCGGACGACGGGGGGTAATGTTCCAAGATCCTAAGGAAATGGCTCGTGAGGTCGATCAAGAGCACCAGGACGAAGAAGAGAAGGAGAACAGAAAGCGAATCCTTGAACGGGAGGTCGATGGTAATCTGGATGACAGGGAGACGACCCTCAACCTCCGAGAAATGATTGACAGCATGAGTCCCAAACGTAGGCCGCTGAAAGGCCGCAAGAGTCTTCATGTTGGCAGTGCTAAAGGTCTTCTTGGAAAGCGCCCCAACGAGCTGGATGAAGAAGAGGAAGAGGCTGAGGAGAACGATGGAGTCAAACGACTCAAAGGTCACCAAGGCAGCCCAGTCAAGAATGTCAGGCTTCGGCAGCCACCCTCCAAAGCGGAAACCACCGGCAAGCTGACTTTGTCACTGCGAAAGAGCCTGCAGCCTAACTTCAACGCTTCAACGCCAACATTGTCATCGCCTGAGCGACCGAGCCCGTCGTCATCACCTAAGCACCAAGGGCATTTCAGGGATGTTGAAGATGACCAACCAAGCCACCCGGTCAATTTCGGAGACTCGCCTGTGAAGAATCCTGCCCAGCTTGAAGAGGAGGCAGACCAAGAGCGTGTCCACCTTCAAGACTTTCTCAACATGACCTCGATTCGATTTATGGAGTTGACGACCACGAAAAGACGTCACACCACAGCACCCGGCAGTTTTGAAAAGGGACTCCTTGAGGAAGGTGATGACAACATGTCCTTGGAACGTTGTGTAGTCGCAGGTGCCTGTACCGTGCCAATGCTGGAGCTGTACCAGCATTCTTGCCGTGAGCTGAAGAAGTACATTTCAGAAGGCAGGCGAATCGTTAAAGAGATTGAAACGGACACCTTTGAAGACAACCCACCTCTTTTCAAAGAGTACATGGCGGCTACATCCGAGATCAAAACCCTCATGGACAAACAGTTCATGAATGTCAAGAACCACGCTCGACTTCTTAGCAAGGCCATGTGGTACGAATGGCGAATGAAGCTCCAGGATGGACTCAAGGAAGGTCTGGTAAGGATCGACGAAGGCATGCAATTAGACGAAGAGAATCTAGAAGAGCAGAAGAAGCTTCTTGATTCTGTGCTACCCGCAGCAGTGGCTCGCTACAATGCCTTGCTGGAAGAGAGTGGTAACCTGGAGAAGGCAGTTAAGGAGCTCGCCGATTGCGATCCCGAAGAGCTTGAAGCAGCTCGAAACGAGCTGTCCTCGTTGGACCAGGATATCGCTCATAAGAAGAGACGCATTGCTGAGCTACGAGAGCAGTTCCAAGCTTCGGAGGTTGATGTCGAGGATTTGTTGGATCAAAAGCAGAAGTGCCTGGATGATATCGCGGAAGCAGAAAAGATACGAGAGGAATGTCGTGGCTGGACCTGCACAGAAGTTAACAGTTTGAAAGGTATGAGCTTTATACGTGACTCTTTGACTGTACATGTGCTAACATCTTATAGCTCGAGTTGATGCGATTGAACGGGAACATGGATGGGCAGTAACTGGAATTTCTGGTACCACGTTATCCATGGCGTACAAACGCGAGATTGAGATAGTGTTTGACATATCGTCTTTCCACACCCACAAGCCCAACACGACCATTGATTTGTGGTACATTGCAGATAATAGGGAGCGAAACCCAATTCCTCAGACGGCGGAGAAAGAGTTCTTCCTGCAGAACATCCGAGACCACGTTCGAGCACTTCCTCAAAGCCGGACCGAAATCGCGGATCTTCTACAGATGGTCCGACTTGCCTGGGACAAAGCCACTCTTGTGGCTGACCAGGTCAGCCGAGTCAACGTCACTTTTCCTACAAGAACAGAGAGGACATCCGACTCGAGCATTACTATAACAACGTCACTGCTTCTGGTGCCTCTTGAAACGCGTGTTGAGGTGAAGCTGTCATTACTCAGCCAAAGTACAGGTGAAGGCCTTGGTGTGGCAGTGAAGCCTGAAGCCAGGGTAGTGTACGGGGAACACTTTAACGTATCTAAGATTGGCGACTTTCTAGCCACGAGGATTGGAAAGTCGGTTGGAGCAGTGGAGGAGAACTGGAGTGATATTCTAGTCGAGTTACATGGGCGATTGATTGCCAGGGGTAGGAAGCAGGCTGGATGAGGGAGTTCTGAAGGAAGAGTTCTGTATGTGTGTTAATGACTTATGACTGGGGAGTTGGACTTGAAATTGGACTTGGACTTGTATGCATGATGGATGACTACGGCGTTGTGGAGATGATAATCAACATATATTCTAGCCATGAAGTTGACCTGGGCAATAGTCTTGTGCATGCTCAGGCTCAGGCTCGTGTCATAATATGTGCACATTTTTGTTAGGGAGGTTGCCTGTCACTTGAACACGGTTTGTTATTCTATTGAACTTTTTTCATCTCGATCACTCTATTGTCACTGTGATTCACTGTATTGTCAGGGGATGATTGCCCCTATTGTTTACATTTGGTCGTTTCGTTTGTTCGTTTCGTTGCCACCATTCATCATCCTCTATTGTATCACTGTCTGGCACTGCCAACAAACAGACCAACCTCTTTGGTCAACTTGATTGATTCTCATTCTCCGTTTACTAAATCACAGAACGTTCACCTTCCGTTTGTTTCCTTGATGGCCATGCCCTAAACTAGCCCTTGAAAACAAAATTCTTGTTGAGCCACGCACAAACCTGTGACCCCATATCAAAACATCGACCTCCCACTTCTCCCACTTCACAACTTCACATCTTCACCCAACTTCTTCTTCCACTCCAACCAAAACAAACTTCATTCTACTTCATTACACAAAAACACCTTCATCAAACCACGTTCACTCTTCGAGTTACTCTCTCTTTCTATTCTACTTTACTCTACACTTTACCATCAACCCCTTCTCCGTCGACATCATGTTCTTCCTCAAGGAAAACTGCACCACGGACTCGTTCCTCGATCTGCCTGAGTGCTTCGACGAGGATTATCACAACATTGGTTTTGCTCTCATTCGTCTTTTGTTTCTCATCATCTCTCTGTCTGTTCGAGCTCTCTGGAATGCCCCCTCCCTGTTTTGGTGGATTGTTGTTGCTCACGCGTATCGCTATCTTACCCAGTTTCGTTATACTGACCATGTTCTCATCATTGCCACTGCCTCTTCTTTTGCACTTGGCCCTTACCCTTGGAACATTTCTGTCAAAGAGAATCAACATGGCTTTGTACTCGCCGACCTCTGGTGTGCTCGACCGCTCATCGCCATCCCTGGTCTATTCTCCCTCTGCTTGCGCGCTCCCCAGATTTTGACTCAAGTCACCCACCTCACTCGCGATTACATGGACCTACACATGAACATGGAAATGGAAACTACCTCTCTCGATTATCTCATCGAATGCTGCATGCCTGCCTCCCCCAACAGCCGAAGTGATGCGCTCACCAAGCAACTTCTGGCCCAAGCCGCAGAGCAACGACAAGACAACTCCTCCTCTGTCAACAGCACATCACCCGAGTCCAAACTCCAAATCCATCCCGAACAAACCAAACAAACCAAGCCACCAGCATACAAACCTGGCAACAGTGCCATTGACGCCATCTTCAATCGACGCGGTCCCCAACGCACGATTATACCTCGCAGTACATCTACTCACATCTTTAACCCTGCTTACTTTCGAAATGACGGCTAGAACCCTAATTCGACAAGCTCAAACTCCAGACCTGTTACTTATTACAGTGACCAAGGTACACAGACTACCGGTCAAGAAGAAGAGAAATCAGTCCAGGTCGTTTCCCAAGGAACACAGACTGACCCTACGTACTCATACTCGGATAGTGGAACGCAACGTAAGTACATGCCTAATCCTCCTTCACTGCCCACTACTCACGCTTGCTTTACAGACTATACCTTAACCCAGGAAACATCTGATTTCCCTGATCAATCACTGAGTGATTCCGAACGCCTTGAACAAGAAACCACAGGTAAGTGTTTGTCAGCGAATCATCCACAACTTAGCACTAACCTGTATGCCTTAGATGTTTCTCAAGAGTTTGCTCTATATATTTCCCCTTCACATACCAGCGACGACCTCAACTCCGCTGAGAACATCACCTTTCCTCCGCTCTTCATCACTAGCGATGAACCGTATACGGTTGACGACATAACCTCCCTACCTCCCAATACCTTTACTCCCACAGCCATCAGCGATGAGCCACACTCCGCTGTTGAGATTATCCCCTCTTCCCCTCTTCCTCCTAACTTAACCAGCGAAGAACAAGATACCGCTGAAGATATAACCTCTCCCGCCCCGCCACCCACCAGCGACGAATTCGACGTCGCCAGTGATGCTCTATCTTTTCTCCCACAACCAACCACCAGTGATGACTACAGCCCCGCTGAAGACATCACTCACCAAGAGGGATCTACCCTCCCAACTGAGGTCTTGATGCTGTCTCCGATGTTATCGGAGATCAGCACCATCGCCGACGAGTCGGCGCAAGATACGCCTTCTTTATTTACCCTTGAGCCCGTGACCGTGGCTCAAGAATGTCATCTAACAACCTCTGCTAACGACCCAGAGGCCGACATCTTTATCGACGAGTTGACGCAAGCACTGTCTTCTCTGTCTCTCGGCACTAGCGATAGTGCACGAGGCATCCCCTCTCCCCCCCCTGGCGCTCAGCCAGAGTTGGCAGGGTTCACTATCCTTCTTGAGGAGCCTAATGGCCAACAAGATGGGTTAGTACCATGGGCGCATGGAACTGTGCCGTTTGATCAGTTCCCGCCCGCGGGGTGTCAGAGTCCTTCGGAACTCTTGCCACCCCAAAATGGCCAAGCTCATCTTGATGAGCTTGACCAACCGGTCCAGGCCGAGACAGTCGCTCCCACTCTGTCGAGTGGGAGTGCTGTTCTGGATCCGGATGAGTTTGAGGATTTCGAAGCATTCCTCAACTCAGAATTTCCCTTGGGACAATTCACACCTCCACCTCCCGAGGTCAATGCTTCCGGCTCAGAGGCCATGGTCTTCGGACCTGAGTTCGCTGCAGCTGTTGAGGTACCATCGGCGTCCTCCAACCATGCCGAAGATCACCAATGTCCCGATCTTGGTGATCTTGCAGATGCGCTCGAGCGTGATCTTGAAGCGGCATGGGGCGAGTTCGTTGATGGGGCTGATGACGGAATGGAGGTCGATGACCAAGGGGGCATCTTCGGTGCCCAGCCTCGCGGTCTCACGGAGGGTGCTGTCCAAGGGGCGTCATTGACCCCCTTCAGCACTTTCCAGGACCGCGGCAGTGCCGACACTGCAATGAGCGGCTTGTTCTCCGGCGGCTGCCAGTTTTCTGGCAGCAGCCAACAACCGTTCACCTTCGGTGGCTCTGGAAACCAGAGCGTTCATCCCAGCAATCCTGGTTTGGCTATGGCCGCCATGGATGTCGATGGCGCTCACGATGGTTTCCATCCATCGGAGGTGCAGGTCGGCGAGCCAGCCGGTCTCCTTCGGGAGAACATGGACTGGCAGGGCACCGAAGATGCCCAAATGGATGTTCCTGACGACATCCCCATGGACGACGGGGGCGTTGGCATGGATGTAGCAATGCTCATCCAGTCAGCGCCCCAACTCCTGTCATCGAACAGACAGGAGCGCAACCACCATATGGTTGCGGACATCGACATGGGCGTCCAGATCGAGCCGGACACAGTCCGCGAGATACAGCATGCGCCCACAACCACCTTGGCGGTTCGGGGCCCCCAAGGTGATTGTGGGCGCATGCTGGAAGCTCAAAGTGAGCTCGATCGTGGGTTGGTTGAAGTGGGAATCTCCCACTCCCAACCAGGAGCATCCGACCCTGATGCCTCGGATGCATCTCATGTCGCCCCAGCAGCGACCGTGGAGTCCGGCATGGAGACTGCCTGTGTTCGGGGCACAGAGCAGTCGGTCGAGACTCCACGACCTGTTGGAGGCGTGGATGCGTCAGAGGGTCAGGCCTCAGCGTCTGCCTCCGTCAGTGCCGAGACTTTTAGGGAGTCTCGAGCTGGCGAGGTGGCCGAGACTGCATCGGAGGGGGTGACCGAGACCCCAGCGAACGGGATGGGCGTTGCGCTGCCTAGCAGCACATCGTCCATCTTTGACTACGATTCTATCGTAGTCACAGTTCGGCCGGTCACCTACAACCCAGAGACCGTGGCCTTCGAAGAAGGTCAGCGTGTCTTCAGTGTCCCGGACTCCACACCGGCGATCGACTTTAGTCGAGAGTCGTATGAGGAGTTCCAGGGACCTCCTGGACGGCTTACCGTCTGGGGACCTCCGATGCGGGCCAGCCGCGAGCAGCTGGCCAGCCGGGATCTTTTGGTCCCGGCATCTCGGCAGCCTGGTCTCCGCGCCGCCCTGAGACTACCAGTTGGGGAGAGGGAACTGGTAGACCCTAGCCAGCATGCTGGCAAGGGAAAGGGCAAGGAGACGGAGAGGGCAGACGCTGCCCAAGATCAGCCCGGTCCCTCTGGGGGGATGCGGGCTGATGGCCGACCAGTCTTGGAGGCCAGGACGAGAGTGAGGGAGGATGGGGAGGGCTTAATCGCCGCCCCTCAACCTCACTATGTCCCCACGGATGTGGTGCTGCCCGTTTTGTCGGGCGGTATGGTCTTCCCCGGCGGGGTCCCTGTTCTCAGGGGTTCTGTTAAGGAGCCTCAGCCTCCTGCGGCCGAGGGTCTTTCGACCCTCGACGCAGAGCCGGTCGAGGAGAAAGAAGACTGGAAGGCGAAGGAGCTCGAGAAGCTCCAGAAGAGGGTGGCGAGGGCGCGCGCGAGGAAGCCGCAGCTCTTCGTCGCGAAGAAGGGGTCGGGCTCGAGCCCGACCCCTAGCCCGGCGTCGACACCAGCGCGAAAGCCTGGGTCGTCTTCCGGTTCGCGATGAAGACTGGCAGGTGGAGCCAGCCCTTTCTGAGATATCACAGGCGACATGAGTTGGGGTCATGTCTCTGTTGATTCTCAGACACCCTCTGGAACAAGAATCCTTCAGGGCCACAGATGAGATGTTTTAGGGGCATCTCTCTGTTGGCTCCCGAAGATTCTCGTGATGAGAGGTCTTCTTGAATAGCAGACAAGATGTTTTGGGGACATCTTTCTGCCGATTCTCGAAGCCCTCTGGGACGAAGGATCCTAGTGGATCACAGTTGAGATGTTTTGGAGGCATCTCTCTGCTGATTCGCAAAGATTCCTTGGGAGGATGAATGATGGACGAGGAGGTTGAGGATTGTGGAGGAAATATTTTGGGAGCTCGGTATGAGCTGTGTATGACTTTTGTTTGGGATGGACCGGTTTTGGTTCAAATAAGTCGGATTGGGATTCTTGTTTTGGGAGCTCCAAAGAGCTCGTGTTTGAAACCGTGTCGGATGAAAGGGCTTTGATTCACAAAGAGATTGGATCGATGCTTTGGCTTTGGGAGCTCAAAAAGAGCTTGTGTATGACTTGTGTGGGATGGATGAGTTTGGCTCAAAGAAATGGATTGGGTCTCGTTTGGATGAGCTCAACATGAGCCTATGTTTGAGTCGTGTATGGATTGAAGGGCCATACGAAAATGGATTGGGTCTTGCTTGAACGAGTTCAGATAGAGCTTGTGCACAAGTTACTCATGTAATGAAGGGGTTCTGGTACACATGAAGATGGATTGGGTTTATTTTCAGAAGATGGCATGCTTTGTGCTTTGGAGGAACTTCTCTGAGTCACTGGAAGAAATGCATCTTCGAACAAGGGGCAGACCAATCATTTGTTTTGCAGGGTACCTACATACAATCTATATAAACTCAACGATTTTTGACCTTCATCCAACCATTTGTTCCCCGACGTGGTGAATTTCTGTCTCCGGCTAACTTGTCATCTGCGTTGGCCAGCTTACCGTCATCAGGCATATCGTCAATCTTCCAGGCATCATCCTCTAACACCTCCCAGTCAGGAGCTGGTGCCTCGCTCAGCAGCTTCTTTTTGAGCTTGTCGGCGAGTTTCATGGGACTGGGAAGCTTAAAATTCTTTGTGAACTCGGTTCCCTCAGCGCTGCCGAGAAAGTAGAAAGTTGTACCATGAGAGAATCGACCAACCCAATTAACGTGATTGTCGATAATTTCGTGGTCGGGATTGAGATTCTTCGCCATCGACGGGGCCGGGAAGATGCTTCCGCTGCTGGTTTGTTGGACAATCAAGAGGTTGTACAAGTTGCGGCCCATGTTGCAGATATCCTCAAATAACCCCTTATCACTAATGGGCACTCCTTGCGTGCTGCATGCCCAAGCGAGGTCGTAAGCTAGCAGAGTGACGCCCTCAATAAAGTATGAGAATGTAGCGGGGTCCTCTTTAGAAAGCTGCAGTAGCGGCTTGTCGATGAATAGGGGTCGAGGTCGTGGAACGTGCTGAGAATCTGAGCCTTCAGGGGCGGTAGGTGTGGCAACTCCCGATGGAGTGGGAAATACGGGATCTCCATGTCTGTAGGAGCCGGCTAGGTTGAAGATACTTGGTCGAGGATAATCTCGATGGGGAAGAGTGATGGCTGCAGGAAGGCGGATGGCAAGATAATGAGAGGCGAGCATGAGCACATGGCAGATGTGGGCAAGAGAAGTTGATATGAGTTCAGGTGAAAGTGCTTGAAAGCTGTTAGAATCGTTTTTTATCAAGAGGGGTAAAACTTACAGTTCATGCTTGTTAGATCAACAACCGGGATCCCTCCTAGGCTGTACTCATACCGTGGGGGAGATCCCTTCTTCACTCGCTCAAGACCATACAGTATGGCTGCCTCTTTGCAAAGAAAAGCCCGTGTACGAGCCATATTTTCGGCCCCCTGAGACCAGCGGTATCTTGAGATGCTCGTAGCCTTCTCCACTTCACGTTGCTGCTTGACCCTTCGCTCCGACAAGCCATCAGATATGGCGGCGATATCGGATTTGCGGCGAGAAAGTTCTGCTTTTCTAGCTTGAATCTCTTCTCTGGCCACCTTTATTTGATTTCTGAGCTTATCAGCAGCGGCGAGGACCTGGCTTGTCCTATCTTCAGTCATGCGCTGTTGAGCCTGAATGGTATCTTTGCGGTCCTTGTTTGGGGTCTTTGTGTCTTGAAGAAGATCACTAATCTCCTTGTGAAGACCTTCATTCTCTAGAAGAAGTTGCAGGTTTTGTATCCTGCCGTCATAGATGGAGTTTCTCGCATCCGTAGCACAAAGAAATGGTAATCGTTTGGCATCATGGGTTCGATAGCATATATCACACTCCATGGTGGGCGGTGATGATCGCCACACAGGGCGACCAGGTAGAGTCTTGGTGCAATTTGTCGAACTAAGTGGCTGAGTTGTGATGAAAGCTGAGTTTTTGAGTAGAGCTTCGAAAGAGGTTGAAGAACGCAAGTCTATGGGGAACAGGAAATTGATATATGCGCAGATTTGAAGCTTTAATGGTGAATGGCAGATGACTTGCAACTTCAAGATTCGATGCGAGTCACGAGGTTAGCGAAGAAGGACGAGGGATATGGCGCACTGAACACTGAACAGGCACAAGCCACATCTTTGTACAGATTTGTCTCAGCCTACCAATTAAAGGCTTGCGTGTACCTTTGCGCTACTTGTCCTTCTGAAGAAAGAGGCAGCAACTTAATTACCAACTGAATTGCCCACTATAGTTTCCATAATTGATTTGACATGTTGGACTGCAATTCTACGTTTGAGGAGGCAGTCTCATCTCATCTTAGGGAAAAGCACTATATTTTACCAATGAAAAAAAAGAGACGAGGTTTCGAAACACAATTCAATAGTGAATCACGAGGCTGCGACTCGGTCTTTGTTAAACGTAACATCTCGCAACCTCTACAGCGTACTTGATACTCGTACAAGCCTAGCACCGCACGTACCAAGTCGCGGTCTAGGTCACCAAAACGCGTTGCAGGCATAGGTAGCTAAACTCCGACATGGCATCACCACAACCACCAACAGCAGAAGAAGAAATAAAACCGCCTTTTGGGTTTGAGATTCAGCATACCACTCAGAACGACGATACAATGTCTGAGTCAAGAGGACAATCAAACGGGCACAGCAGGACACCCGAACCATCTGGTACCGAGCATCAGACAACCAATCCTGAGACCCCCGGCACACCTCTCGTTCTTGCGCCTTTTGATTGGGAAGGTTTCGAGGCACGGTTCGAGCAAGCTTTGAAAGAAGCAAGCGAGCATGAGCAACAGGTTCTAGAAGAGGCCGAGGTACTCTCCAAGGTGAATACATACAATCGTCATGCTCTGTAATGTCTCTGACTCTCTGACACTGACAATGCACTCAGTACTTCAAAGTATGGGCATCTGCTGCATCATCTCATGATGATGAACGTGCAGCAAAACGCCTACAAACACGGCAACGTTTTGTGATTCTAGAAGAGGAAGAAATGGAAAGAAAACAGGCACATTGTGAGCTTGCTTTGCTGTTTGTGTACGAAATCTACGAATACTGACTGTTCTACAGATGATCAAGTTGTCCGAGCTTTTGAGAGTGCTTTGGCACTTCTCAGATCTGATTAGATTGACGAATGCTGCGATTTTGAAAGGAACAGCATTGTTCAAATCCTATCTTGGCTCTACCTCCACATGAATTTTCGCCGTATCGCCTTTTGGCCTTGGGATTCTATTCTGTTCTTGTTGCTATGTGGAACCAAGCACCAAGTACCAAACGCGCCAGGATCCTCAGCACGTGACGCATCGTCACTTTCAACCTGGAGCTCACATGAACAAAGCGCGTCTTACTCTCAACCTTCAGCTTTTTCATGTTTTCATGATACAACAAATCTATCCATCACCATAGACATGTCCAAGTCCGATGATGTAGACTTGGACATTCAGTACAGAGTACCTAATGTTTCAAAGGTGTGTTGCTTGAACGATACCTCCACATTCGATTATTATATGCTGACCTAATCAGGATGAGTTGTCTGCCTTTCATGAGGCTCATTTCAGCCAACATGCTGTCGCATCTTTTAGAGATACGTTCATAGAGCCATCTGTCGAGCAGCCTCTTGATGGAACTGTCGTCGATGAATTTTGGGAAGAAGAGGATGACCTGGGCTACTATGATGACGGAGTCAAACGTACTCTGACTGACGAGCAAATTGAGATTTTTCGTCATTCAGAGCTCGAAGCTCTTCGGAAGGAGGAACTGAGGAAGAGCCTCTCAAAGACAACTGTCGCATCCAACGAGGTCATTGACACAGATGCTATCCGACACAGTCCGGGTCAAACACCAATGACTGCAGCAACATTGCCAGGTGCCTTTCACAGCAATAAAAAGAAGAAGAAAAAGGGCACCAAACGAGCCCGCCCCGAACCAAAACCGGACCTACGGAAACGCACCTGGGATGTTGTCGATAAAGGACTTGATTCCCTGGACTATGACTGATGAAAAACGTGATGGAAGGATAATCGACATTTGGTTGGCGCAAACATGCCATTGTTCTTGTGATCAGTTGATCTGTTTCATTGACTAGCAACGTCAGTCACACACCGAGGTATGTCAGTGTCTTCTTGTTTATTCTGCAACTTCTCATCATGATGAAAACCTATCGTATCGTCATCCTTAGTCGGATCAGATGCTGGAGGTGGAGGAGTCATTGACCTTGGTTAATGATGACACTTTACGGCTCTGACATGTCGAGCAATTAATCTTCTCTCTGAAAGATGACCCCCAACTACTGTGTTTTTGCGTCTGAGATTCTGAGCATAACTAACAGTTGATTTGAACTAGTACACACAACTACCTACAGTACCTAGCCAAAGTCCCTGATTATAGACTGCGAAGAATGCATAAAGTAGATCTGGTAGGTGCATTAAGCATGAGTCTCCGAAGTCTGCTACAAGGTGCACGGGTTGTCCAATAGCTGTGTACGTTACTTTTGAAGTTGATGTGACTCAAATAAGTTGGTGCCCTCGGAGAATAGCGACATGGATCTTGATATTCTTATTTGTTGTATCCTGGCTGGCATTACAATGGGAATCTCGTTATTGCGGTGAATGACTTCAAAATTTTCAGATCATCTGCGAATACTAATGATCATCCAATAACACTTAATACATCCCAGAATTATCATCTACAATAGCCAAAGACCCTGATTTCAACCTTGTTCATAGTCCTAATGCCTGCACTTTTCTGCTTTCAGCTCTTCTGTGGCAATGAATTTTATCTAATCGAGAGCCTGACTGTAAATTCCAGCCAATCACGGTATGGCCTGACCGCCCAAAACCGGGTCCAAATTGGGCTGGACTCTGCTGGAGTGACCTCAACCTGCACTAACAATCGCACTGAACCCAGGCTCTGGACTCTGCTCCGGGGGAACCACCCTTGGGTCATTCTCCACTACAACGCTGGAACATCCCACTTAGGCTTGTGATTTTGCTAAACCCTCCTTCACTCTTCTCTCTCCAGCCTCTTCCCACTCCTACGAAAGGCATTCATACCCCGTTGCCTTGCAACCTGCCCGTCGCCGTCGTTGCAGCACCTCATCTCCCGCGAGCGAAATCCTCTAAAGACCCTCGAACACACCTTTCGATTATTCTATAGCTTCCGCGTCGTCTTCCGACGGTCGCACTCTTCGCCCATCATGGCGCGCGTATACGCCGATGTCAACCAGAACATGCCCCGCAGTTACTGGGACTACGATAGCGTCAACATCAGTTCGTCTTCTACGTTTTGTGCGCTCACGCGACCGCATGCTGATTCTTTCTATTAGGCTGGGGTGTCTTGGAAAACTACGAGGTCGTTCGAAAGATTGGTATGCTCTACCTCCTCCCCGGTTGTCAGCCAGCCTGTGTATTTCCTGAGTTATTAACCCTGGATCCCTGTGTGTCTCGGTAGGCCGTGGAAAGTATTCGGAAGTTTTCGAGGGTATCAACATCGTCAACTACCAAAAATGCGTCGTCAAGGTTCTGAAGCCTGTTAAGAAGAAGAAAATTAAGCGTGAAATCAAGATTCTGCAGAACCTTGCTGGCGGCCCTAATGTCATCGCTCTGCTCGATGTTGTTAGAGATTCACAGGTGAGCATCCCCCTCTCCAGCTTGCTGCCCGGTTTACCCCCCCCAGTCAGCCATCATAGGATGCCACAACAAGAATATGTGACTAACCCAAATATTAAACATCCAGAGCAAGACGCCTTCCCTCATTTTCGAGCATGTCAACAACACCGACTTCCGCAGCCTCTACCCCAAGTTCAACGACATTGATGTTCGCTTTTACATTCTCGAACTCCTCAAGGCCCTTGACTTCTGTCACAGTAAAGGCATCATGCACCGCGATGTGAAGCCTCATAACGTTATGATCGACCATGAGAACCGAAAGGTCCGTCCCCATTTTACCCCGACCTCGTGGTTGCATCACTACGACTGATGGACTTTTCTTCTATTGTTGTCTTGTTTTTTCGGCTACTAACCTCCCATAGTTGCGTCTCATCGATTGGGGTCTGGCTGAATTCTACCACCCGGGCACCGAGTACAACGTCCGTGTGGCATCCCGTTACTTCAAGGGTCCTGAGCTGTTGGTCGATTTCCAGGAGTACGACTACAGCCTTGACATGTGGAGTCTGGGAGCCATGTTCGCCTCGATGATTTTCCGTAAGGAGCCTTTCTTCCATGGCAACAGCAACTCGGACCAACTTGTCAAGATCGCCAAGGTTCTTGGTACGGATGATCTCTTCGACTACATTGACAAGTACGAGATCGAGCTTGATGCGCAGTACGACGACATTCTTGGACGCTTCCAAAAGAAGCCTTGGCACAGCTTTGTAACTTCGGAGAACCAGCGATTTGTGTCAAATGAGGCTATTGATTTCCTCGACAAGCTGTTGCGATATGACCATCAGGTTTGTTGACTGGAATGCCTTGGTTAGCTACCTAGCGACTAACGTTTTTACAGGAACGCCTGACCGCTAAGGAAGCTCAGGCTCACCCCTACTTTGACCCTGTTCGCGACCCCGAGGTGTTCAAGCAGAACCTTGCCGCTGGAAACGGAGCCGCCAACAAGCCTTGAGAGTGGCGACATTATTCACGCTCTTCTCTCTTCACTTCATTAGACTAACGACTTTCCACTCCCGCCTGCTACCACTCATGATACCCGGGGCCGGCAAGTTTCTGTCTTGATGACCCTGGCCCTATGCTGGAGGGAGGACTAACCAACGGGACGCATTGTTGCCGATTCTTCTGGCCGTGCGAGGGGGGGCAACATGCGGAGGAGTTATGGATCCCTGTGGTTTTGGTTGCGTGGCAAGATCTGATATTGATGAGAAGACAAACAGGTTTTTCGGTATCGCCGACACCTAGAGTTAATTGGGTTGTATGGCCAGCCGTTTTATGTCATGTCCGCTTTGGTTGATAGCGCCGAGCACTTGGGAATGCGCAAGCGGCAGTGGAGGGCGATGGAAAGGGGAGGAGGTTCTTTTGGGCGTTTGGGGTCTGGAAATCACAACCGGAGGCAGTGGCACGTTTAATGAATATTGAGCACAGCAGTTTCAGTTGTTTATCATGATTTGAAGTAGCAATACAATCCAGCGTGGGGTCGACATGCGCCTTTATGGGCTTTTATTTGTGTATCTGTGTTGCTTTATTACACAACTAAGAAGCAGCTTCGTAGCTCACAAGCTGCTGAGTGTTTGACGATGTATAAGCTTATTAGTAACCCACGACCGGAAACTATTATAAACAGATGAAACAAAAATCTCGTCCACAATTATAGCCATCAACACCACACGTCCTCAGAGTCCCACCAGGTGTCTTGACTGTATCCCCCGAAACGTCCTCATCCACACGATGTTTCCTACTCGGGGTGCGTTGCGCTTCCGTAGTCAGCTGCGTCGACCTCCATATCCTCCTATGCGTTACAGATCGTACACTCTTAGGCCTTGAACCTGGCGGTGCGACCTGTACGAGTTCATCGGGGTCGGAGTCATCCTCGACAAAGGAGAGGAGAGATCTTCGAGATGATGGGGCGTGGGAGGTGCGGATGGAGGTGTGGCGGGGGGTATGCGGGTTGGAGGATGGTGTCCCTGTTGGGCGAGTGGTGCGAGTTCTGGATCGTTTGGGGGTCGTGGATAGGTTGGGTGGTAGAGGAGGAAGTTGGTCATCTAAGGAGAGAGAGCTGGGTATCTCGGTTCGATGTGATAGTATTGATGGGGAGTCGGCATTCGCGTGGTCGATGACGAGCGTTGTAGGTTTGTGCAGCGATTTGTCGGGGGGCATTTCTGCAACGTTGTCTGTGGATTTATCTGCAGGTTCGTCCATGGAATATTCTGCAGGAGTTCCTTTGGGCGTTCTTCTTGCAGACATGACTGCGGGCCCATGCGATAGTTGCTTGTCTGGTCTAGGCATGTTCCTCGAGGAAGATCTTAGCCGTGAGTTTTCTGTGCCCGCTGGGTGCTTGTCACCGGTCGTGCTTGGCATAGTCTTGTCATCTGGCTTTGCTTCCCGTGGGAACTTCGAACGAGGTCTACCACGCCCGCGTTTCTGGATGGCAGCTGACTGTTGGTTATGGCCCAATGACCGCGCCGCATATTCATTGCCCTTTGAACCCCGTGATTGTGCGGAAGTAGGGGCAGGAATCGAGTCTTCCATTGCAAGATCCAACGAGAACCCCGAATTAGACAATCCTGTTTCACCAGACTGATCATCATCGATGGGGGTTTCAACCAACATATCTTGGGGTGCTTCCTCTGCTTCAACAGAGCCATGTGTCAGTGTTTGATATCCGTCAAGCCCACCCCCTGCATCGCCGTCAAGAGATTCTTGCTCGACGACTTCCTCACATGGAGGAAATTTATGTATAGCCCGCGAAACACTCCTCTTCCTCTTGGGAGGGCTTATCTTTGATAGCAGCAAAGGGGCTTCGTCATCGGAAAGTTCTAATGAGACCGGTACATCCTGACTAGACTTGGCTGGCCGGTGTGTGTGCAGCTCTGGTTGAGATGATACTTGGGGAGCGCTGCTGTTGAATACCGTTGCTGTATCCTGTGAATCGGGTATCACCTCGCCCACGATAATCTTATCAGCGATGTTAAGCTCGTTACTTTCTGAGCCGATAGAAGCAACCTCTGGGGCGTCTTCCACGTGCATGTACTGATCCCGGATGTTGGCGTCTATTCGAGGGAGCTCGATAGACAACACCTGACTCGCTCTTTGGGCCTCTTCCTTTGCTGGTTGTTCCGGAGCCTCATCCAGGGGTTTGACTTGATCATCAACCCGGACCAAGCGCGGGCGGCCTCTAGGACGTTTCCCGGTCTTCCCGACTGGCCTTTTCAATATGTTGCCTGACGTATTCTCTAAAACACTCTCTGGCGGCCTCTCAGGCTTGTCGGCCGCTATTGGATCCTGGTTACTCTCTTGGACAGGCTCGGCCTCTGAAGGTGGAGGATGAGCATCGGGAACGCCCAAATCGTCATCTCCATCACTAATATCAACGATCTCTTCATTAACTTCATTTCCGTTTTGTGGTGAGTCCTCCACATTGTTGTGTTGGGCTATGTCAACAGAAGTGTCATGGCCTTGATTTCCTTGACGGCTCGCGACGTTCTCCTCGGAAACGCTTGGGATGGACTTCTTAACCCCTCGCATGGCCCCAACCTTTCTCGTTTTTCGGCCTCGAAAACGTCCCCATATAGACGTGTGTTCGTTCTGTGCAGGAAAATTATACCTTCCACCCTCCAAGCCAGGCAATGGTTGGCTCGGAGGCATCATAATATATGGTGGGATATCATCACGACCCCATGTTTGCATCATGAAGGACGGTGACATCCCCCAAGGACCGAAGTTACCTGGGCCCACGCCGAAACCGTAAGGAGCAGCATCTATAATAGGGGGTACAGATGATGTAGAACTTTGTGGTGGTAAGCTGGCGGAGGAGCTTTGTGAATCGGGGATCGTTGTCAGGTTACGGCTTGTTTGCGGCTCGACGGCCTGGTTGAAGCTTTGATCGTCTGGCTCATCGCTTTCACCTAGCCTGTCCCTTCGATTTGGGTCTCGAGGTTTGTTGATGTAGTTGTCATCGTCGTCGTCAAAATAGTTCTCGGGTAAATTCTCCAACAAGATACCCTCATCGTCCTCGTCGTCCTCGTCGTCTCCACCCATGACATTGCTTGACCAGACACCTCCAACATCTCCTTCATCTCTCATGTTACTTATGTGACCATTGTCGACGATGATTTCTCCTGTTTCCATATCAATCTCGTCGCCCACCCCCTCGAAGTCGCGACTGTATTTTTCAATGATATGGGCCATGGTTGCCTGGAGCTTGTGATTGGCATTTGCCCGCTTGAGTGCCAATTGGATATCAGGATCACGGCGCACACTGATCTCCTGAGGATGAGAGGCGAGTTCGTCGTTATTGTCATCGTCATCGTGCTCGCGAGTGGTGGGCGAGCCTCGCCGGCGCCGCTTTGCAGGCGGTTCCATCATTGTCATGAATGGTGCATCGGTGTTAATGCTTGCATAGTGTTTCTCTGGAGAATTTCTAGTAAAGCTTTGAGTTGACCTAACAACCAGTGGTTTGTCGATATGCAGCCGTTTTCAGATTTGGAACATTTCCGACCAGTGCGTTCCCATCGCTGCTGTATTCGGCCAGTCGGGGAGCAACAGGCGTTGGATCAACCGCGTCAAGACGCGAGTTTAATGGGAATGACGCGTAAAGTGGCATCTGATAGTGAGTGGAAATGGGGTTCTGTAAGTGGGTAAAAACTCAGGTCTCCATACCACGTGCCAAAAGAACGAAGTGAACTCACTCAAGGACAAATGGAGGGTAGGGAGATTACCAGGGAAACGAAAAGGGAATATATAGAAACTATGCTTAATTAATGTTCTTCTGTTTCATTCTACAAAACATTCGTGTATGGCACTGTCATTTGGCTGTTATTCGAACCCAACGTTTCAGTGTATTCCTGCTACTATCTTAGTAGGTAATGCTGTGATGCAGATACCTGGAAGGAGTATCTGCCCCTGTGGAGTCGTACCTTGTAGAACACATGCCCCTCTGTTCTCCCACGTCACTCCCTCCGACCTTCCATGAGCATCACATCCATTTAACCACACACCGTCTGCATCTTAATCATTCTCCCTCTCATATCAACCATTACTTTTTCTTTCCTTGTGCTCTGTCGCATAATATTCAGGCCGCGTTTTTACAAAGAAATGCACGCTTAGATTTCAAGATGAACTGCCAGAAATGCCGCCAGCCTCTCAAGCTGGATGGCTCACTAAGTGACCTTAACCCAGCTGCCTACGACCTTCTCATATGTAAGTAAAGTCCTATCGCCACCTATTTTGACTATAATTACATGGACTTGGCTAAGCACCGCAGCCTCTACGTCGCCGCAAACTTCGAAGAAACCAAGCAAACAACAGACAACATTTCCGCAGCCTTTGGAGCAGCCGCGTCGAGCTCTCTACGACAAGGTTTCTAGCAACGCCGGACCTCCCACCTTTAAACGCAGCCATGGCGGTCCTCGCGACTCCTCCATGTCATTCATCTACCTTACTGAATCGCAAGTCACAAATCCGTCGTCACAATCATCAGAAATGGCTTCGCCCCCAGCTCCACTTCGAAGGACAAGCTCAAGTAGAGGGACAGCTAGTGAATATGACGCTCCTATTGGCGATGAAATGGGTCGCATCAACCGCCTTTTCGAAATCTTATCCGCTCGATCCGATATCGACCACCCGATATGTGTCGAATGTACAGAGATGCTGGTTGAGGGTCTACAAAAAAAGCTAGAGATGGCCTCGAAAGAGAGAGATGCGTATGTCAGACATCTTAAAGAAGTAAAGGCAAACCAGCCCAGCGAGAGCGACATTAAGGCACAAGAGGATGCTCTTAAGAAAGCCGAGCAAGACAGAGCGGCTGCGATGGAGGAGCTGAAAAAGCTCGAGTCCGAGAAAGAAACTTTGGATGAGGAGCTAGTCGCCCTGGAGGATGAATCGCGACAATTAGACCAAGAGGAGGAAAAGTTCTGGCGGGAGAGAAATGCTTTCGCCAGCAAGATGGCTGATTTCCAATCAGAGAGAGACAGCATCAACACCAAGTACAGCAACGATTCACAACTAATGGAGAAGCTGCAGCGGTCAAATGTCTACAATGATACATTTTGCATCAGTCATGATGGCAGCTTTGCAACAATTAACGGACTGCGACTCGGGCGACTCTCCAACAAACCAGTCGACTGGCCCGAGATCAACGCTGCTTGGGGCCACGCCCTTTTCCTGCTCGTCACAGTGGCAGATAAGCTCGAATATCGGTTCGATGGTTACGATCCTCAGCCGATGGGCAGCACGTCCAAGATTATCCGTTACGAAATAGCAAGTCCGTCATCGAGTCGGTTAGGGTCGCGTGTTGTACAACCCCCACCCAAAAAGCATGTGTTGGAACTGTTCAGCTCTGGAGACATGCCATTGGGCCTGACATTCATGCATCGAAAATTCGACAACGCCATGGTGGGATTCCTAGAACTGGTGAGACAGCTGGGAGCTTTTGTACAGCGGCAGACGGAGGCTACTGGTAATCCCCTGAGCCTGCCTTACAAGATTGACGGAGACAAGATTGGGGACGTCAGTATCAAGCTGGGAATTGCGCAAGACGATGGCTGGACTAAGGCCTGCAAATTGACATTGACGTGTTGCAAGTTTTTGTTGGCGCATGCAAGCAATGTCACATCGACTGCAAGAAACGGAAATACTTGAAGGGCGTGAGAGGGCAACTCCAATGTGTCAGGTTGCATACTTACCTACCTCCCCATTCAACGAGAGTAGAAACGGGATGTTGCACGGCATTGGTGTCAACAGTTAGACCATACCAGTGGCGTTGTGGCGTCGGTACTTCTGAGGCTTAGACCCTGCAAAGCAGTCTTGATGGAAGGTCTGCAACATGACATGTTCAACCCTATGAAGCCTTGTGGATACAACTTGTTTGGCAGTGTATCAAATCACCCCCATGCAGTTGGGTTTTGACTCCACACTGCTCTTTGAATGCGAGTCGTCGGTCTGGTAGTTGATCAACAATATGGAAATGGCCTGCATGATTATCTATACACGGGCTGGAGAGCTGAATGTATCCCTGTCAGATGGTTGGTCCAAAACTGCTGATATGGGGAAAGATCTTGGATGTGGTGGTGTCGCTGCCTGGGGTCCATCCTGTCAAAGCGACGGGAGTGGGGAGGGTAAGCCGCACTTGCGTCTTCTTTCCAATCGATCATTTGGGGCCGCCTCAAAGCACAGGAAGCAACCAACTGCACTGCGGCTAACAGAACGCCTTGTCGGCTGCCTAACGATAGGGCTGACTGTTGCCTACTACTGGTACCTACCTACCTGGTGGCTTTCGAAGTGCCTTACATTTACCTCCTTCCGTTGTGAAAAGGAGATGTACTCGACATCGACGAGACATAGGTACTAGGAGGCAAGTGAGCTCCTGCAGCATATCTAATGATAGGCAGGCATTTCACCATGTGGAGGTGGACATGGTTATGGTCTGGCATCGAATTGCCTATACGAGGGAGAGAAAGAGTGGCATTCTGTTCTCTCCCATCTATAAATGAGCTCACTCCAGCATCCTGAATTCATAGGATCTTGTATTCCTTCCTACTTTTCAAATCAAGGTCGAAATCTCTCCTTCATTTCCATAACCCCTACGCCTGCTGCTGTGCTGTGCTGTGCTGTACAACAATCCTCTTCGATTCGTTTGCCTTTCCTGACCCTTCGTATACCATTCCACTACCCAGCTCTGCTCTCCTAATATTTTTTTCCTTTTCTTTTTCAAGTGCGTACCATGGATCCTTTTCTGCAACGAGGTCCGCACTCTGCTACCCGTCTCGTTGACAAGGATGATGCCAGCTCTGTTGCAAGTTTCGAGAATGTCGAGGCCGTCGAGACCTTTATCCCTCCCCCTCCCCCTCCCTTCGGACTCAATATTCCTCCTCCACTGAACTTCAAGGTCCTCAAAGTCGATGGCAAGGTCCCCGACGTCTTGTATGTGCTCAAATATATTGGCTGGAACGATAGGATTGTTGATTGTAAGTGAAGCCCCCAATCATTAGCCTCATCTTTTGATCTCCTTTTGACTGACCTGCTCCTCAGATCGTCAGAGTAACCAATCCTTTGCCGAAATTCCTGCACCGGGACAGGATGGTTTCGAACATGACGATGAAGAGTCCAACCAAGAAAAACCAGTCATTGAGATCATCACCAAGGTCTTCACTCACGATGCTCCTCGTCGATCAAACCGTAGTCGTCATCTGCCTCTTGTAGGTCAGCAAGATCGCCCTATCACCGAGACCTTCACACAGGCTGAGTATAACTACGATGACCCCTACGTGGAAGATGACGACAACTTTGAGGTGGCTGGTCCAGACGTTGCTCGACCTTTTATGATGATTCATTCTGAATATCTCATCAACGCCCTCAAAGCTGTTGTGTCCTACTACCCTTACATCAGTCTCGACGGCAAATCCATTCGCCTATCATCTCCTTACCGCGTTCTCTACCATCACCGCCAAGCTCTCGCTCATTATCGTGATCATCAGCCCTCGAACCATGACGCTGAGTATGCCGCTGTCACGGCCAACCACATTGACATCCTGCTCAAATTCCTTGATGATAACCTTGGCAAGGAGATTCGCTTGGAAGAGGAGCGCCACCAGCTCAAGATTCCAAAGGCCACGTTTGAACTCTTCTGGCTTTTGCTCAAGCCCGGTGAAACTATCTATGCCAAGCGCTATGACATCTGGACCCCATTCGTCATCAGCGATGTCCGGGTCAAGCAGAACCCGAATAGCTTCGCTGATGTTTACAAGATCAACTGTTGGATGATCGAATCCAATGGTTTCAAAGTCAACCGCTTCATGTTTAGCCTCAATGTCGGCCCATGGCTTGGCGAACGGGTTATCAGCGCTCTGCCTGTTATCCCGGCCAGCTTCTGGCCAGAAGATCTTGAAGCTCAGGGGGGCAAGACTATGAGAGAGAGATGCATTGAGTTGGGTAGGATGTACTGGGAGCTGCTCAAGCAACCTACTTATATGGACTATGATGGTCAGCTGGTCAACTCTGGTTCTGTGAACAGGCGTGCTCGCGGTCCTACGGGTTTCATGCGTGGCAGAGTCGTTTGTGATGTTGCTGGCTTCGATTCGTTTCAGGCTCATGCTCCTGATCACATGTATCTCAGACCTCGCGCCCCTCGTGCCCCTCGTTCCAATCAGGTTCCGCCCCCTCCTCGAGACTACCTCCCAGTTGAGCTGCCTCAGTGCGGTTGCAGTGTCTGTCAAGCTAACCGACCCAGCGAGAAGAAGAGCATCTATGTTGGCTTTGAGGATCTTGACCCCACCCAAGACAACCCTCCTGATAATGATCTTTTCTATCTTGTCTGCAGCAACACCATCCCTGGGTTTATCCTAGGAGATCGCCGATGGGGTCACCTTAATATCGCCCATTTGTCCAGCTTCACACCGGATCGGAATGCGTTCAACTATCTTGTCCTTGACGAGGAGATCAAATTGACCACCAAAGCTCTCATTGGAAAATTTGCAACCAACATGAGCAGTGGCGAAATCTCGCCTTGGGGTAACGATTTTGTCAAGAACAAGGGCGAAGGTCGCATCTTCCTCCTTCACGGCGCTCCTGGTGTTGGCAAAACATGCACTGCAGAGTGTATCGCTGAACTCACCAACCGGCCTCTTATATCCCTCACCAGTGGCGACCTGAGTGTGGAATCTTTCAATGTGGAGAGCAACTTGAGCTACTTCCTCGAGCTGGGTCAGCGTTATGGTGCCCTCATCTTACTTGACGAGGCTGATGTCTACCTCGAGCGTCGTCGAGCCAAGGATATCTCACGCAACGGACTTGTCTCGGTATTTCTACGCGCTCTTGAGTACTATCGTGGTATTCTTTTCCTCACCACGAACCGTGTGCAGTCGTTTGATCCTGCATTCATGAGCCGCATTCATGTCGCATTGCATTACAACAACTTGCGTGACGAGGATCGCGAGCGTATCTGGGTCCATAACTTTGACCGTCTCTCACACGACTCAAATGGCCTTGTTCATGTCTCGAAGGCTGCCAGCGATTATGTATGGAGCAGCCCAGATGTTAAGAATGTCAAGTGGAACGGTCGCGAGATTCGAAATGCCATGCAGACGGCCCTTGCTCTGGCTGAGAGCGAAGCCCAAGAGCAAAACACTGATCGTATCACCATTACCGAAAAGCATCTCCGCGCCGTCGTCAATATGAGCCGCAGTTTCAAAAACTACATGAAGACGACTGCGTCGGTCGAGGGGTTTAGCGACACTCTCAACGACTCTGAAGATGAAGATGAGAGTCGCTAACTGTCAGATCTGACTTGTGTTCTTTGTACCTTTGATTTTGGAAATGATGTTTTGGATTCAGATTGAGCAACATGTACTTTGATTTGACTTTACGACTTTTTATGACCAATAGCTGCGGAGGACGGTTTGAAAACAGCTCAACCAAGATTGAACAATACTTTAAGGGTTATGCTATCCAATATACCATTTTTGCCATCCAATATATCGCAACATCTCAAGTACCTACTTACAAAATCAAGAATAGAGGCCCCTCTTGAGGGGCTCTTACAGCCCCTGAACTGATAAAACAGACGTATCATATATCTCTAAAATAAACAATAAAATAAAAACACTTTTCTATGACAGCACTCTGCCAAAGTTAACCAAAAATCGTCTCTTTAAGCTTCTCCTTCTCGCCACTACTCTCACACATATCTCGGAACGCACCCTGCTTCTCCCACAATTCCTTGGGTGAGCCAAACTCTGCAACCTGACCTTCCGAGAGCACCAATATCCTGTCAAAATCCGCGATCGTGCTGAGTCGGTGAGCAATGACGATGAGCGTGCTGTCAGTGAACTCCTCACGGATACTGCGCTGGATGAGCGTGTCGGTGGCCATGTCAACCGCGGCGGTAGCCTCATCGAGAACCATGATCTTGGGACGAGAGACGATGGCTCGGGCAAGGCAGAGGAGTTGTCGCTGACCCTGGGAGAGGTTACCGCCAGACTCAGAAATTGGGCTGGAGAGGTCGCGGAAGATGTTTGTGTTTTTTGGAACAACGGTTGACGTGGCTGAGGATGAGGGCTCGTTGACAGGTGTGGCGGGTTGTGAGTCAACGAGGTGGACTCGCGCGAGAGATTCACGGAGTTCTTGGTCGGTGTTGTCATCGAAAGGATCGAGGTTGGATCGAATGGTTCCAGAAAACAGAACAGGGTCCTACAGAAGTTAGTGAGGATGATACTACTGTGAGAAAAGGGATTGTTGGAACAAACCTGAGGGATAATAGCCAGGCGTGATCTCAGACTGTGGAGGTTAATCTTTGAAATGTCCAGACCATCAATGTAGACACTTCCGGAGCGAGCCTCCAGGAAACGGAAAAGCGCGAGGGTCAGTGAGGACTTGCCAGCTCCAGTGCGTCCCACAACACCGATCCTCTCGTTGTTCTTGACCTGGAAAGAGATGCCCTTCAGTACAGGGGCCAGGCCAGGAGCATAAGCTACCTCAAGGTTGTCTATCTCCATGGTTCCAGAAGTTGGCCATGCAGCAGGAGGTTCGATTCCTCCCAGCGACTCCGTCTCGAGTTCAGTATACTCGACAACACGCTCCGTCGAGTTCATGTTCAGCTCCATGCTGGCGTAGTTGCGGATGGTCCAGAGAATACTGTTGGCAAAGTCGAGAGCAAACGAGAGGGTGAATCCAGCAAGTGCGGCATCCATGCTAGGGCTGACAATGACAATGATACCGACAAAGGCAGTGAATAGCGTACCGACAAAGGCCATGCGGAGACCCATCCAGCGGTTAACCAACCACATATAAGAGGAAATAATAGCCCACTTATCAAGGTTGTCATACATCCGATCAATGTAAACACGAGTCTTTTGGAAACCTCGGATGGTAGAAATGCCCGAGAGAGCCGCATTGAATAGCTCGAAGACCGGGGATTTGCAATTACTCTCGAGACGCTTCAGGGGTCGTGCACCGTAGAGATATCGGCTACCGACAAGTGCGCCAGCGCCGAGGAGAACAATGGCCAGAGGAATGACATATAGTGATGCGAGCAGGGCAGCAACGCAAACACCAACCAGTCCAAGCAGATTGGCCATGAACAAGGTCCAGTCGATGGTGATGCGGTTGTCGATGATGTTGAAGTCGGATGTGAAACGGTTGAGAACTCTTCCGATGGGAACAGTGTCAAGCCAGCGGAGGGGAGCACGAAGCACAGTGAAGAGCATCTTGCCGAAAAGGGCTCTGCTGGCTTTTATAGCTAGGAAGTAGCCCCAGAAGAATCGCAACGTGCCGATAACGCCTGTGATCAGCGAGATAGCAACGTAGATCCAAAGGTAGTAGCCCAGGTCGTGATGTGTTTCAGCAGATTGAGAAGATGAAGCATTGTATAACGACAAGTGAGATGTATAGAACATAGAACTGAGGCTATGTTGAGATCGAAGACTGACAACGGAAGCATCACGGTCTGTCTGTGATGTCCAGATTCGTAGCCACCACCCTCGGCCTATACAATAATTAGAAACAACATATTTGGATCATCCTTGCAATTGAACTTACCCAAAATACCGGCTTCAAAGCTCAAAAAGATGACAGCACAGATGCTCCAGAAGCGGAGGCCGCCGCTGTCTTTGAAGTAAGTCAGATAAACATGGCTTTTGACCATACCCTTTTCACGACCTTCATCCTGAATGAACTGCTGGGCATTCTTAGAGGCAACCTTTTGCAGAGCGCTGGTTTCGGAGGTCTCAGCGTTGTCGATGAGTGAGGTTTCCTCAGAGTTGATAGCCGTGGATGACTCTCCGGCCTCGTCCGTAGCAATATCCTTGTCACTTTGCTCATGGTGTCGGATCTCCTCTAGAATTCCTTGCTGAGAAAGATCTGAGACCAATCCGGCATGCAGGACTGTGCCTTCACCAAGCTCGACAATGAACTTGGCCTTGGACTGAACAAGGGCAACGTGATGTGTGACGAGAATTCGAGTACGTCCCTTGCAGATGGGGCCAGAGATGCACTTTTCGAAAATATGTCGTCCAACATGGGCATCAACAGCGCTGAAAATGTCATCCATGATAAGGATCTCAGCTCGAGAATAGATGGCTCGAGCCAGGGTGACTCGCCATTTCTGACCTCCGCTCAGGTTGATACCATTTGCACCAAGCTCAGTCTTATCACCATCCGTGAGAATCTCCAAATCTTTTTTCAGGGCGCAAACCTCAATGACCTCTCGGTATCGCTCTTCAAAGTAGGGCAGGCCAAACAGGATGTTGTCTCTGAACGAAGCACTTTCGAGCCAGGGGGTCTGTCCAACGTATGCAACTGATCCAGGCAGAGTCCAGTTTCCAGGATGAGCCTTGCTGTCGTGCCGTCCTGCGGGAGGAGTCGTCTCTGGTACTCTGATGGCACCCTCGAGAAGGTCGGTTTCTCCGAGAAGGGCAGAAAGGATAAGACTCTTCCCAGTACCTGTCCTACCTGAAATGATGGAGAGTTCACCACGAGGAAAGCTGAAGTGAAGATTTCTCAGGACAAACCGATCCTCTTCCGGGGTCTCCTCATCTACAGGCCATGCAATCGATGCGTTCTCAAAAGCAACATCGGGGCCATTGGTCAATATCTTTTCTATCTCAGGACCGTTGAGATATTTGTCGATTCGTCTAATGGAAACAAGCGTTTCGATACCGTCCATGATGATCTCTGGGACAACTCCCAGCACAACTTCGAGGGACTTGAAGACGCCAATGCTGACAAAGGCTACTGAAGGCAGAAGTTGGCCATTGATGTATGCGTAAACTGCCAGAGACGAAGCAGCAAGTAAGATGGGGCTAATAACCCAGCATCCAAACAGACCAGTGTCGACGACGAAGAGCTTCCAAAGGGTCTGGAGCTCTTTGGCTCTCATGTTTACAATACGCTTCTCCCACCGGGACTCAAGTGCTGCAAATTTGATCTGCCTGATACCCATGAGGGCCTCATTGATAACAGCTAGCTTCTCGTCTCGGAGTTTCATGAGCTTTTCCGACTGCTTGACCAGAACCCTCGAGAACAATGCGTTTAGAGGAAGTGTCAAAGCCCAGGCAACAATGCCCACGGCAAAGGGAATCAATCCAATCAATTTTATGATGAAAGCTGAGAAGATGATGAGCTTGACGACACTGTTGATGACAAAAAACTGGTAGTTTGCAAATTGGGCTATGCGCTGAGCGTCCACGCCGACCAGGTTGACGATGGCCTGCTTGGACTTCAAGACACTCGAGTCATTCGAATCATCGTCTTCCTTGTCCATGGCCTTATCTTTGTTCTCAGCATCGCCTTCCGCAGCCTTCTCAGCAGCTTTCACATTCTTTCGTCGCAGAGATTTCTCAAAGATAAGCGTAGCTAGCTGAGAGCGAATAGGAATAGCCATACTCATATAAGAGTACCAGAAGACCCAACCTTCGATCCACTAAAGACAATGTCAGTAAACATAGAGAGCAATTCGCTGTCTGACGGGAAAATCTTACGGCATCAAGCATGCTAAAGGTGGCAATTCCAGCAACTAACGCCCAGAGCTGCAGTTTGGATGAGCCAGCACGCCCTTGCTCCTCAAGAATGTTGATTAGACGAAGCATGAGATAGAATGGCAAGACTGCAATGACGTTTCGAGACGCGGTAACGCCCCATTGAATGGCGAGACTTCTCTTGTACGCCCATAGCAGTGATCGTAAAAGATTAGTTTGGAATTTGAAAGAATCCCACTTCTGCTTAAGGTCCTCAGCCCGAAGTCGTTGGGCTGGATGAGGCATGTCGGTAGCATCCAAGTCGTTCTTCTTGGACGCGAGCCGGAGGAGCGGATCGACCCAGGACCAGGTGGCTCTAGAAAGAGCCGAGACAGTTCGTTCGCCATCGACTATGCGGTCTTTAAACAAGACTTGAGGCCGTCTTGGGAGAAGGACGCTTGAAAGGGCCAGACCAAGGACGGCGACAACATTTACGGAGCGAAGGATGACAAGAGTCTTGTCAAAACTGACGTTGTTCTGAGTCTGTTTCATCCATTCTGGCACAGTCAAAGACGTAACAACGAGAGAAGATGCCAACAACCATAGTCCAAGGTTGTAGACCTGGATTGATGAACGGTGGGCACCGAGAGAGATAGCGTGAACAAGAATAAGACCCTACAAATCTCCAAATGTTAGTTTAAGTATAAATCTAAACCCATTTTGTGGGATCAGCATACCCAAGCAGCTGTGACGAGCCAACTCTCAAGACCGGACTGGCCATGGTGATGGGAATGAAGAGATTGTAGCACAGAGATAGCTATGGATGTACCCAGTCCAATTGCTGATAACGCCAAGATAGCACTTTTCGGTAGGCGATTGGAGAAAGCAGCTATTGTCTCAGGTGAAGCATGTCCATCAACGTCCTTGTAAAAGTTATCCTTTGGGGTGTTATCGCGCAATTGCTCGACGATGGCAAGGACGGCAGGTGAAGTTGAAATTGCAACAATCACCAATCCGACCACAGTCAGAGGGAGAGAAAGGCTATCTGAAGCCATGGTGACTGTTTCTGTGAAAAGATTGCTGTTCGTGAGGAAGTCTACCATTACCATTGCCATTATTATTCAATGGCTGACAAATCGCTAGGAGCGATTGATGTAAAGGCGGGTCGTGTCAGTCCCGCAGTCCAGTCCAAAGCAATCAAGCTTTGAGATATAGTGTTGGATTGCGATGTAATACAATGGATAACAATAGCAAGGTCGAAAATGAGGGTAAAACGGCTTGATATAGATTGGAAACGAAAACAGAAAACGACGTGATGACCAATAAGTAAGAGCTAGCGAGACCCCTCGACCTAGATGAGTGCTCTCTACTCTTGTACCATGTGTAAGTGGTAATCCTACAAAGGGTAGAGAAAGAGGTCGAACAGCAGGTGGAGTTCTTCGTACAGTACTAGTAATTTAGCATGTAGATGAGCAATGAACAAAGATGAGAACAAAGCCTTGGATATTAGATGTCAACGATGTCATTACCAGGCACCCATTTTGTTTCGTCTCCATTAGAAATCACGAATCCCAGATGCGGCGTATTCGACAGACTAGAGACAACACCGTATGACGACCAGGAAGGTATGACTCTTTTCCTCCAAAGGAGATTGAAGGGTTGATAATGGCTCGGATTGAAAATTTAGCCGCGATTTCAATCAGCAATTGATCCGAGAGCTCAGGCAAACAGAAACCAACTGCCAAAGTTGGGATAGGTAGATGAGGATACCATAAGCTGCATGGGTTTTCTCCCCCACCATCGCCAAGGGTTGCCCCCTTCTGCTGAAAAAAAAGTTCCCATCCAGCATTAATGAGTGAATCACACAGCGTGTGACTGTGCCGGTGAGAAGGAAATGGTACCCAGGCTTGCCATGTCGCGCAAGGATTTTCTATGCATTATCCCGCGTTTCAAGGCGGACCGGCGGTGGGTGTAACTCCCTTTGTTCTAGTGTTTCTACGCATTGAGTTAGTGAGTAACCATCCCTGCCCACCTGTCTATGGGATACCAAGCAGTGACAGCACCATGAATATTAGTGTCCCACCATTGGTCAATCTGCCTGCATAGGTTGGTGCTGCATTGTTAGTAGATGGTTGTGATATCTACCCGGATTGACAAGCCACCTCGTTCAAGACTCAACTCGGTCAGAAGGCGTGGGTACTTCGAGATAACGGTGTAGTGATAATCGACACGCCGAATGAGTGGTGGTGAGGTCGTGGAATCGTGGAACAACACTATGTGCTCTTGTATGTGCCTAATGGCGTGCTCTGGTCTCTTCAACAAGCACGTTAGGCTATCGAGCTTGTGTGATCGGCAAACAGAAAGATTGCCTAGTTAGAAAACAGGCAGATCACTTTGAGGAGGAAAGGAACCGGGATGCATCTTCGTTGAGCAATAGGAATGGTGATGCTTTTTGAAAAAATAAAATAAAAACTTAGTCTCTTTCGAAGATGATAGATAGTACCTGCTTGCCTAGACTCTATTATAACCTGGTACTGTACCCTAACTTAGGTACCCAGGTATGGTAAGTGCCTGCCCGCTGACAAGCAGCACTTTTGGAAGAAGACAAGCAAGAGTGATTGATATGACTCTCTCTATCCGACTGCCGATAATGCCGATAATGCCTACCTGCCTACCACCTAATAGGCAACAACATGCAAGATCTTTTGTCAGGGAAGTTGATAAATGACTGGGAGGGGAGAGATAATCAGGGCAGGGCAACGAAAACCCAATCAACCATGTAAGTTGTTGACCGACAAAGACAAAATCATAATCGGAAAATGCATGCATGATGCAGGACTTTTGCGTCCCCCCGAATCCGATTTTATCCACCTCGCAAACATGCAGAGGAGTTTAGAACACCGCCAGATACAACTGTTACTGAGGTGAATTGTGACTCAAAACATGACTGGGCCAATAACCAATCATAGAAAACACAAACCTTGAAAGGTTTATGAATTGTGATATGTTGGAGTGATGCTGACAATGATTTTGCAGGGTAGCACTCTGGTACACTCGCATATTTTTCAAATTACAATCGACAGGGGATCACAGCCTTTATCTCGGAAACATACCCAGATACTGTTATACGAGACTTGCAATCATTCTATTCTAAGAAACAGGACCTTTCCAACGTCCGTCATCCAATTCATATCAGTCATTACGCTTCTACATAGACAAACATGGTATCCGCTAAAACCTATCCATCCCCTACTAAAAAATGACGACCATTCATGAGTCCTAACAATTCGATGCTCCCATCTGCTCATCTCCAGCCAATGTCGAGATACCCGCCACATGAGCATCAATCGTCGGAAACAACGGCATCGTGCTGTCAAAAGACTCAAACCATAGCAAACTTGGCGATAGGCCGGGAATCAAATCGGCAAATGCTGAAACCTCTGCTTCCTCGTCCAATCGTGATCTCTCGCCGTTATTCTGGTGGTTCTCTGGCGGCTGCATCATAGCCCCTCCCATTAGACCTGAGCCGGAGCCCGTTCCAGGTAGGACGGTCTGGACGGTTTGATCGATCTCGCTCGCCCCATTGAAAGCACAGTTGTCGACTTGTATGCGACCGATGTCCTGCACCATTTGATCCGGTTGCTCTCTTGCGATCCCCTGGACGCTACCGAAAAGTCGTCCTACAAGCAGACCTTGACGTTCCATATTCCGTCGAGTCCTCGTCTCGAGATATGTCTCGCATGCTTCCTGAAGGTGCTCCAAGATGGTTGAATGCCTCTTTGCTATCGCATCATAGGGGCTGAAGTGCTGTAGTGTCTTTTGTGCCATGCGGAGACTGCGTTCCAGGGGGAATGAGGTGTACAAATCACCAAATGTAGCAACACCTAAGACTAGACCAGAAAGAAAGACCGAGTTTATAACAAAAGGCAAGCGTTTTGGCGTCACCTCATTGTTGAGAAGGACCTGCGACAGGTCAACTGTGTGAAAAGCCGACTCTACGCACGCAAAAACAAGGACCTGACTTGTCGATGAAGGGGCAGGTTGCTTTTGTGGATACGAAGACTCGGCATTCTGAGTATCTTCGAGATGCGTTGAGACTGTCTTGAGTAGAAAAGGAAGCGATGACAGCATCAGAGCCCAGTAGGCCCTTTGTTTTAGATGCAGCAATCCCAGGTTGGGTTGTTGGCCACCAGAACTTGTTTGTGTGAAGTCGTCCCGTTGGATCCCATCTATTTCAAACCCGTCCGAACACTGCGCAGACCACCTTCGATGATTCCGACTGATCGTCTCGAGAACCTCCGCTGAGACCATTCTTTTGGCGTAGATGTTGGAAAGTATAGACTCGAATATCATGGAGAGGTCATTGCAGGCGGAGTAATTTTCCTTGTCAGTTGTATCGCGTGTCTCGGCCGTGGAGGGTGGACGCCCCAATGAAGCACTCATGAAGAGGTCGAGAATGCGGATTGCCTTCCATAAACGTTCCCTAGCTCGACACTCGGCCTGGGGGAATAATGCTGACACGTCCTTGCTGTGAAGGCCAAGAGCATACGCTGCGCGGACACCCATACCAAGGTACATGAAAGCTGAATTCCGTCGAGAGGCGCCTAGGAGATACATGGTTATCAGCGCAAAAGCTTGCACAGTTGTGATATCGGGCGCCTCCATGAGAGTTTCGACAGTAAGATAGCGACCATAGTTGAAGAACTGCTCAGCAAGGGCGTCCATATCTTTGGGCCCTGTCTGAGCCCCTATAGCAAAGACAAGGTAGTATACTGAGCTGGCCGGGTCAGTCATGTCGGCGCCCTTTTCCCGCCATTCTTTTGCGTTGCGATCAAACTCCTTCTCGTCGAATAGCAGCAGCACGCTATTCGCTGACTGCATGTACCAGCTCTGTAGATATTCTATATCCTCCGGCGACTGCTCTGGTGGGGGGTTTTGAGCACTTGACAGGATCCATTTTCGCCGTGTCTCGGGTGATGACTCGACAATGTGATGGCGTAAGGGGTCATCGACGAAAGGGCAGCTTCCCGAACTCCGACGGATAATGCGTCGAATATTCTGCAGGAAAGACAGGGTAGCTGAGTCGCCGATAAACATGTACTCATCCTTTGTATCCTTGACTAGGCGGGACATGGGAGGCACTCGTGCAGGAAGTGAGCTGGAGAGAAGCTGAGAGAATGAGGATTGTTCGTTCGCCTGGGCCGCATTGTAAGCCGGCATGGTGGCAGGCGATGTATCATTATGAGGTGAAGGCCCGACGGCACCAGACGGTTGCAGACAAGGGCCGGGCGGCAACAACGGTGTCTGGCCGTCGCTATTCCGCTCCGTGTTGTGATGGCTCTGCGGAGTATTGAGGCCGTAGTGTTCGGGTTCCGGGCTCGGCAGTGAGGATGCCAGGAGCGGATGCCACCTCGTCGGGCCGTGACACTCCTGCGCGAGTCCTCTTTTCACGCAACGGCGACATGGTCTCGATCCGTCACAGCGTTGTTTACGCTGTTTGCAATGCTGGCAAGCCTGGGCACAACGTCTTCTCTCGCACTCGCGAACTTTTTTGGTTGGCATTTCCCTCCACTCTGAATTCTCGCCTTGGCGATTGTATCCTCTGGGCTCCAGAATAACTACCCCGTTGATTGTTTTCTGGTATCGGGTGCCAACCTGCTGTTCCTTTCTCTGATCAGGTGGGCAAATCAGGAGATTGGTTTGTCGGGAAGCGGGTTATATGCTGCCGTCGCTTTCTCCAGAACGGCTTGGGAGGGCTGAATATAGCTTCAGTTCTTGGAAACCCCAAAAAGGGGACCTTTTTGTAGAAACGCGGCAAACGGCCAAGATATATGGGATGATTCGAATTGTCTCATGAACCGCCCATAGCTAATCCATTGCAAGTCTGTCCGTCCCTCCACGGATTTGCTTGCACTCAGGCCTAGTCTAACGCTGGGATGAATGAACGAATGACTGAATTAGAGTGGTGCATCACGTGTGTGTGGGTGGTGCATTTGCCGACCGGCTTCTCCTCTCATCCGACGGATCCACAATGGTGCATAACACCCCATTGGCCAGGTCGCGATGGACTCTGTCATGGCTACACCCTGCATCCGACTGATTCCTATCCTCCGTCTCCAAGATAAGGGAAGGAGACTCGAGACACACACAATTGTCGTTGACTTCACTTATAGCTTAAACATCAGTGAATCTCCTGAGAGCTTGCTGTCTAAACAATTGATTTCATAAGTTTTGTTGAAAATGGCAAACTACAACGCAGAACTACCAAAGGGTTTGTCCTTTGACCCAGCCATCTACTCGTTCTTGCAGCGATTCTACGAGATTTCCGACACACCTGGCTTGACAGACGAATATGTAGACCAATTCACAAGCGATGCTACTTTTATCCTTGCTTCGAAAGTCAGCAAGAGCACTGAAGGTATTTCTCAATGCAACACACTCCATAATCTACTACTTACATTTGACGTCTAGAAATTACCACCACAAGAAAGGGCATGTGGGATGCTGTTGAGTCCCGCAAGCATACCCTACACAAGATCTTCCCTTTTGGCCCAGACTCAACCGAAGTGATGCTCTACGGCGATGTGAGTCTCACTCTGAAGAATGGCTCAAAAATGGACCTGGAATGGGCTGGACGGGCACAGTTGCGCAAGGACGAGACAACGGGAAAGTATAAAATGAGCTTCTATCAGGTTTATTTGGTATGTTTTCGTCTCCTGTCTTCTTCTCTTTCTCGCTCTCCTACATCCACTAACACCAAGTGCTAGGATACGGGAGCTACAAACGCGTATCGAAAGTAGGGAATGGTAGAGTAATTACAATTACAAAGTTACACCGTAGAAATTTAAAGAATCATTAAATCTTTAGACTACTTCATATTTTGTTTGCCACTATAGAAGCTTCTTTCTGTCACAGATTCTTTGCAAAGTCCAGAATCTTTGCTCCTACTTCATCTGCCGCTTCAATACAATGCCAATGACCAACACCATCCAACTGATCAATAGCTCTGGATTTTGAGTCGACACCCCATCTATATGTACAGTTAGCGGAAGTCAACATTGCAAAACTGGGCATCAACTTACTCTTCCAAGATCACCTCTGAATCAGCTACTGGACTCGTTTTATCTTGCGCACCAGCAATGATCAAGACGGGGGAATGAGCCTCCGAGTAAGCTGGGCGTTCCGCTTGAGCTATGGCTTGGCATAGAGAATTATAGCCAGCGTCCTTCTGCGATAGAAGAAGAGTACGTATAAAAGCTCTATGTGTCGATGATGCCTTTGATCCCGTGGCTGCCTGTGGGATTGTGTCTGCCATAGTTACCATTCCACCTTGTAGCATCAGAATGTTAGTCATGTGTATCAAAATAAATGATAGAAATAAAGCAGCTTTGAGTAATCATACCTTTCTTGACAGTCTCGATTCGGCGCGTAAAGATATCAGCCAACGAAGGTCTAGGCAAAACAGGCCCAATCAAGACGGCAGCCTTGAACTTGTGCTCTATACACATTTCAGGAACTACAATACCTCCCATGGAGTGGCCAACAGCAATCACCTGCTCAGTTGGGATTTCGAGAGTTCGAAGGATTTCGCAAGCATCCTGAGCTATGGACTTGATGGTTGAAGCCTCCCCATTTTGAGACAACTCTGAAAGTCCACTACCTATCAACAAATGTCAATAACATGGTCATGGTATAAAGAGGACTGAGAATACCATAAGTGTCAAAAGCGACAGAGGAGTATCCTGATGCAGCCAGAATCTCAATCACAGGTGAATAGAAGTTGTGGGATGACCCTAGGCCATGGATGAACAAGAAAGTGGGGGATGACGCTGTTCGGCCATTCTGTTCAGCCTTGACGTGAACAACAAAGAGTTTCTTTCCTCTGATATCAAAGTAAGGCATTGTAAATAGATATTCTTCACTCAGAAGTTTGTGTTGAGTCGGTTCGCCGTATCTTGGTTAAGATGCAGTCTAGGCAGTAGGAGATGAGCTTATACCATCCACAAGGCACTCAACGATTCAATGTTTCTTCCCCCTCAAGCCACCAACTTCAGCAACCCACTGACGGCTCTGGACCTCCGTGAAATTCCACTGTCGGCTTCAGGGTATCCGGATATAACCATCAACCGTAAATCCACACTCCACACGAACCCTCTTCCCGACACACCAACCCCCTTTGCCGACATCTCCTCAACAGTGGCAACCATATCTCGGCCTGTGCAAGTGGATTCGACCCATTAAAGTAAGCAAAACGAAGGCGGCTACAGTAGTCTAACCCACCGCTCAACTCATTTTCACTGTAAAAACTAAAACATACATTGATATCACGCCTTCACACACAAGGACAAGGCGCCGTCGCACCAGGCGGGACATATCAATGCCGGCCGGGCCCGGGTATGTACATAGTGTTCGGTCCATTACCCACCATATCTTTTCGGAAAGAGACAGCAAAGGCTCAGGCTGTATTTTAGTTTTATGTGCCATTAATTGTACCAATACTAAACAGTATCCAATCTTTTGTTTACTTGATTCTCGTTGATCTCATCTCAAGACAAAGACGAGGCATACCAGGGCCTGGAAAGAGAGATATCTTCATCATGACTACATCAACTAACAGCCCGCAATCTTATTCTTCCATCGAGGAATCCAATCGCATCTTGAAATGGCTTCTTCAACATGTTGATTCAGTTTCTCTACCCTCTGAGGTTGAAGGTCTCGCGTCCAAAGTCAACTTCACAGCCACCCGGGACGCACCTTATTTCCCAATTCCCTTCAAAGAGACCGAAACTGGTGCTGCTCTCAAGGCAATCGAGGGAACATTGGCCTGTCTCCTTGCTAATCTTAGAGATGGCGAGGACAAGGACCGCCAGGTCACAGTGAATCTGGAAAAGACAACAGCTTTTCTCTGCCAGGCCTACATGGCCAAGGTTGGAGGACTTGGAAAATTAGATCCAGAGGTTAAAAAGCTACTAAAAGGTAAACGCATTGGACTACGGAGTTATGAGACATTTGCTAACATCTGAATAGATACGGATCTGTTACAAGGACAATCCAACCCCTACCGACGCATGTCGGCAAACCTATATCAGACAAAGACGCCCGGTGAACACTACCATATTCATGGCTCCCTTGAGGCTTCCACCACTCTCAAAATGATTGGTCTGGAACCTTTTAGACCCGATTTGACAACTCATGAGGATATTGTCAATGCTATTGAGCCCGCCGTTGAGAAGTTTACTACCCAGGAGCTTGAAGCCCTTAATGCCACTCACAAGCAAGCTGGAGTTCCCTGTTTGAAGCATGAAGACTTTTTGCGTACACCTCATGTAGGTTATCATTATTTTCTCCCTTTCTTTTTTCGACTTGCTCAAGAGGCCAAACTAATTCTCACTCTTTTAGGGACAAGTAAACATCAAGAAACAGCCATGGACGGTTGAGAGTCTTGAAACCGAGACACCAAAAGTACCTCTGAGACCCAATACGCCTGGCCAACCTAATCGCCCACTCGAAGGAATCAAAGTCCTTGAACTCTGTCGTATCATCGCTGGACCCATAATCACCCGCATCCTAGGCGAGTACGGCGCCGATGTGCTCAAAATCACCAGTCCTAACCTCAGCGACGTACCGTTCTTTCAGGTTGATGGAAACATGGGCAAGCATGCGGCAGATCTTGACCTCAAGACTCCTGAGGGCCGTAAGGTGTTTGAGCGTTTGCTAGCAGAGGCGGACGTGCTTGTGGATGGTTATCGTCCAGGTGCCCTGGAACGTCTTGGCTATGGTGCTACGGCATTGACAAAGTTGGCTAAGGAACGAGGAAAGGGATTTGTCTACGTCAACGAGAACTGTTTTGGATATGAGGGCGAGTGGGCTCATAGGCCTGGATGGCAACAGATTGCTGATTGTGTAAGTACCTTGCCAAATGTCCCCATGGTGTTCTTAGGATGGCACCACTCTTCCTCCACATCGACATACTTGACTCCGTTTTCTTTCTTGTCGAGTTAAACTAACATTCAAACAGGTCAGTGGCGTTGCTTGGGAACAAGGTCGATTCATTGGCGTCAATGAACCCATCGTGCCCCCTTTCCCTATCTCAGATTATGGCACAGGATGTATGGGTGCTATCGCAGCGCTAACAGGACTCTACCATCGAGCAACCAAGGGAGGATCCTGGCACGGCAAAGCGTCTCTTCTGCACTACGATCTGCTGCTCTTCAAGGTCGGACAGTATCCCGACGAGGTTAAGGACAAGTTGCGAAAGGATGCTGGCGAAGACTTCCTCAAACTCCGTCACGCACACAGCGTCGACCAAATCTCAGGAACGGCGCTCAGGCGAATGAGAATGACGTGCCCTGAATTATTTCAGCAGACTCAATTCTTGGATAGTTGGTACTCGGCAGGTTACAAGGCAGATGTCCAGGCTGTTCTGCCAGTAGTAGAGGCTGATGGTCTTGAAATTGGATTTAGAAGGGCCAGTCGCCCCAATGGCACAGATGAGCCGTCGTGGGATTTTGGCAAGGATGGTGATTACAGGAAGAAATCTTGAGATCAAATAGCCTTTGTTGAATCTATTTAGCAGCAAGTTTGATATTCTTTTGTATAAATCAAGCTCGTCATAAAATGTATGGGCAAGTAAGCTTCTCAGAACATTGTGTAGCAGCTACCCATAATGCTTGGTATCCCTTAATGCCAGGATCTGGCAAGTCATCGGGTGAATGGTCAAACCCACAAGTGTACCTTCCGTCCGTGTAAGTTGACTGACTACTACTTGATTACCTATATGAAGAAACCACGATGTAGCAAATTGCCCCAACTTTACTTTTCAACTGTTTCATTTACCGTCTCTGACCAACTCGTACGATTTTCTTTCTACTTCAACCAAATCCTTTTTCTTCTCGTCCTCTGATTGAACCACACCGATTCAGTGCGCCCTCATCTAAGCTGAGGGAAGAAGAAGGTCCCCTATCAGTCCGACGGTACGCACCCCTTTGCCGACAATTTGCGGGGGAGACAGGGGTCATATCCGACGGTGGGCACGTCTACTGGCTTCGGAATCCTCAGGGTATGCAAATCAGCCACTCAGTGCCCGCTGAGATCCCGCTGACCAGCCTTCGATACGCGGCTCTTAGTAGCACAGGGTCCCCACGGGGTCGATCTTGGTCCCCTTGAAGCAGGGGTGGGTGCATTTTCCGCTGCAAACCGACCCTCTGGCCCCTCTAGTTTTCTCGTTGTTTTCGCAGGACTGGAGAGATACGGCCAAGACGGAGGTGAGAGATGAAAGGTGGGAAATATGAGGGGTTTCCAATCGAACGATTTTCTTCCGAGCTGGCGAGTCAATGTCACATCTTTGATGCAAGGCGAGGGGTACATTCGCTCAAAGTGGTTGTGCTATATCCGCGCGGTCCAGCACCAAGCTTGTCATGCTCACTTTTGATATATAACGTAGCTCTAGTGTCACTTGAGTTTGACGCTGTCCAAGACCAGACCAAACCAACCTTTACAATATCCGTACATATTCCTTCGCCCCCTCACTTTCTTCTCCTGTCAGCTTCAAGTCAGCTTCAAGTCTTAACTTGTATTCTCTCAACCTTTTCTCCATTCCTCATTTGCGACCCTTTGGCTTTCTCTTCATCCCTTCCGCAATCATGACAGCTCAGACCAACGGCAACCATGCTCCTGCAAAGGAGGAAGGTTTGGGACAGGAGTTTACCAAGCATGTCATCGACTCAATGGGTCCCGAAACGAACCCTCGTCTTCGTGAGGTTCTGGGAAGCTTTATCCAGCACATGCATGATTTCGCCCGTGAGGTCAACCTAAACATGGATGAGTGGATGATGGCAGTCAACATGATCAATTGGGCTGGTCAGATGAGCAATGACCGTAGAAACGAGGGCCAGCTTCTTTGTGATGTTATCGGCCTTGAGTCGTAAGTCTAAACAGGAACAGAATATTTATCCAAGAGCAACAACTGATGGAAATCGCAGACTTGTTGACGATATTACACATCACACAGCTGGAGAGGGTAGCGACGCAGCAACTCAGTCAGCCATTCTGGGACCTTTCTGGCGTCATGATACTCCTACCCGTGAGAACGGCAGCACTATCACTTTCAACACCCCCGACGATGGCCTCGTTGCCTACGTTCACGGCACAGTAAGGAGTGCTGAGACTGGCAAGGTCATCCCCAACGCTTCAGTTGAGGTCTGGCAAGCCTCTACCAACGGTATGTCAGGGATTCCGCCTGCGCAAAGGCACTGCTCTGTGTGTATTCTTTTTTACTAACTGGTTCACTCGTAGGCATGTACGAGCAGCAGGATGAGGCTCAAGTTGAGCACAACTTGCGCGGAAAGTTCATTACTGATGATCAGGGTCGATACTCATTCTATTGCCTCCGACCTACACCCTACCCTGTAAGCTTCTTTCTAGTGTAATATCTTAAATTTTCAGGGGCTGTCATTAACCATAGCATCTAAACAGATTCCTGAGGATGGACCTGCTGGAAAGCTACTGCGTCTTCTCGGTAGACACATGTACCGACCTGCACACTTGCACTTTATGGTAAGTTTGTGCCGTCAGACGAACACTTAGCATTGCACAATGAGAACTGACTGTCCGTCTAGGTGATCGCCGACGGCTTCAAGTCGGTCACGACACAAATCTACGACTCAGATTCCAAATACTTGGATAACGACACTGTATTCGCTGTCAAGGATGGCTTGACTGTGAAGTTCGTCCCTCGGAAGGGAGATCCCCAAGCCGAGTGGGAATTGGAGTACAATGTAGCACTGGGAAACAAGAGCAAATGAATTTGAGTGATGGGATGAATAATGTTTCTATTTCTATTGTCTATTGGCCTTTTTATGTCTCAGCTTCTGGTTCGACATGTAGCGTAACTACTTTTGCGAATCAATGACTTCATATTGAATTTCTAAACACGATTTTTGGGTATGATTCGAACTGTGATATTTGCGATGTTACTTGATTTGAGTATGTACTCGGTTACGTATGATCAAGAACAGAAAGCCAGTATGTTAGTTAATACCGACACATTTTATTATCAACAAATGATGATCGCTGCGTGTCAGATCACGGCTCACACAATGGGCCTATCCTGGGGCGCTTGATTAGTATTCGCTATTCTCTAATTCCACTTCATACCGACTCCATGCACATACCATTTTAGAGTAACTCTGTCGGAGGACGGACTAGTCATGGCCACCGGCAGGGTTGTTTCTAGAACTTCCGTCAGATTCATTTAGACTACCCTCTAGATTTCCATTTCATCTTAGCCGTTGTTTACTAGGCTAGGAGATGCCCGAGATCAAACTGCGCTGTTATTCTCGGCGAAGGTATCATGTAAATCGGAAGTCGGGGGGAAGCTATCCTCACTCCCATTAGACTGTGTCTGTCGGCAACCGGGTACCCCATCGTCCTAGAGCCCCAGCGTCTACGTAGGCTCATTGCCATCTCATTGCGGGGTCCTACAGAAGCCACCCCTTGACACCGGTTTACACGGAACGGCAAGTTGAGTCGGTCGGAACTTCAGAGAGCATTCAGAGTGCCAGGTCTGTATGATGTACTGGCATCGACCACACATTGGGCAACAGAAACGATATTATGGGAGACTAGAGGGGATTTCCACAAGTCCGATCTAGCCTCCCACCATGACATATTAATATCAAGACTCACTCTCCTCCGTCACGAACAATGTTGTCACTTCAGTAGTTCGGAGCTGTCAATCAATCACATCAATTCCTTCAGCGTCCCTCTCACTTCCTGAAGCTCGTCAGCATGGCTCAATCTTCAGCGCCCAACCACACAACCGCAGAGAAGCAGTTCCATGTCGCCATCATCGGTGGTGGAATTGCTGGTCTAACTTTGGCGGTAGCCTTGTATCGTCGTAACGTCCCCGCGACATTGTATGAAAGAGCTGCCAAGTTTGAAGAGATTGGCGCTGGTGTGTCATTTGCCCCCAATGCCATCCAGGCCATGAAGAGCTGCCATCCGGGTGTTCACGATGCATTTGAAAAGGTGTGCACACGAAACGGGTGGGCGAGCAAGCAAAAAGTTTGGTTCGATTTTGTTGATGGCATGGAGCCAACTGGCGAGAAGGACATTGGCTTTTCCATCAGTACCGACCTGGGTCAAAATGGCGTGCATAGAGCACATTTCTTAGACGAACTGGCAAAGCTTCTTCCCGAGGATCGAGTGCGCTTCGGCAAGGAAATCAAGGACATCAATGAAGGCCCTGACGGAAAGGTGATAATGACCTTCACAGATGGCGCCGAGGCATCTGCTGATGCAGTCATCGGGTGCGACGGTATCAGATCTCGCGTTCGACAGACTGTTGTGGGTGCTTCACATCCATCTGTCCACCCTTCTTACTCTCACAAATATGCCTACCGCGGAATGGTTCCTATGGACGAGGCAATTAAGGCGATTGGTGAAGAGAGAGCATTGAATGCGACTATGTTTGTAAGTTTGCCCAAGCAGCTGCGGTGACGGACGGAATAGAAACTAATGTGAGGCAGATGGGCCCTGACGGTCATGTCCTGACATTTCCTGTCGCTCACGGCGAGAAGCTAAACATCGTGGCTTTCCGTACAACCCCCAAACAGTGGGAAGAGCCGAGAATGACAAAACTAGCCAGCCGAGAGGATGCTCTTCGTGATTTTGCAGGATATGGACCCAAAGTTACCAGGCTTTTGAAACTGACTCAGAAGGATCTCGTTGTGGTAAGTCTTGTTGCATCTCCTTTTCCGTATGTCTCAGTTTGAAGCAGCAATCACTGACCTTGGTTTTTATTCGACAGTGGGCCATTTTTGATCTTCAAGACAACCCAGCGCCGACCTTTTACAAGGGCCGTGTCTGCATCGCCGGAGATGCTGCACATGCCACATCACCGCATCACGGCTCAGGTGCGGGCTTTTGCATAGAGGATAGCGCAGTACTGGCCGAGATGCTCGCCGACCAAAGTGTTAAGAAGCCCGAGCATCTTGAGCCCTTGTTCGCCGCCTACGATGCCTGCAGACGGGAACGTTGCCAGTGGCTGGTCCGCAGCAGCAGACGAATAGGAGACTGTTACGAGTGGCGAGCTGAAGGCGTAGGCAATGATTTTGACAAGATCGAGAAGGAGATTAACGAGAGGATGGGCATTATCTCAAACATCAACCTTGATGAGGTCTGTCTAGAAGCGCGGAAGGATTTGCACAACAGACTTCGACAGTCGAGTTTGTAGGCTGGGATTAATACAACACTGAGCGTTTAGTACATGGTAGTACATAATCACACTGGTTGAAGGAGCGAAATTACCTACCTAGAGCCGTGAACAGTCCGGTATGAATAGGCTTTCTCAGGTCCTATCATTTCTAAATGGTTGAGTGGACAGTCGTAGTGCGGCGTAGCGCATTGGCAATTGCGTGAAATTGGGTGGACTGCCCACTATTACAGCGGTACCTTACCTACTAGGTACATACCTACCTACCTAGGTACCTGCCCGCAGGCTCCACCATCCTCCCTTTGGTCCTCCCCTCCCGTCCATCCCGGTCACGTTCAGCCGGGGCGGGTTTGACCCGTTGCCCCTCGCGATTTCGACCAATGCAATACGCAGGGAAGGAGGCACCCATCCCAGACATTTCTTATTGACATTTGCACATCCAATGGTTATTTCAAGTCGCCAGGAAGCTACGAAGGCAAGGAAACTTACCGGGCATGCGCCTGGGAAGATAGGAGGGATAGTAGTGATGTGACCAAACTTAATACGCACCTCCGTCAGGTCCTTGGTGTCAATCATTCAAACTCAACTTCACACAAGCAACCTTAACACCTCCAATCTCTCATTCTCGCCCCTGGCGAACCCCAAAAGGAACAAAATCCAAGTCAGACGCATTATCATATAGGTGCGCCATCACATTACAACTTGATGTTCTTGGACTTTACTCTTTCGCTCTTGGGGTTCCGGGTCTTGAGTCTTAGGTCTTGGGTCTTAGGTCTTGGGCCTTGGTTGTGTCGGCGTGTCATCGTACCTCGTGCCTTGTGGCCCTGTCCTTGAAATGGTTGTTTTTTCCTTGCATCAACGAAATAAATCTCAACCTCGTGCCGTCCTTTTCACCCTCCCTGTCCCCTCTTTCTTTTCTTTTCTTTTCTTATTCCGTTCCGCTGCGTTGCGTTAATCGTAATTTCCACACCATCATCCTTTTCCACCCAACAGCCTCTACACCAGTGTGCTTGATCTGCCTATTCTCGTGCTCTTTGTTTGCTTCCTTCCCCCATTCTCAACCCATCCTTCCATTTGCCAAACCCCTCCAGTGAAGCTTTCCAACTAATCAACACTTACTCTTGGCACACCTGAGCGCCCTACACACTGACAGTTGAACCACCCCCTTCCTCAAGGCAAAACCCAGAACAAGGTCCACACCAGCTCCAGCTTGAAAGCTCCCAGTCCATCCTCCATTCTCCACTTGGAATTTCACCACTCATCATTCACTTGGTGACTGCAGACTGGAGACGACGCACTACTACCAGTACTACCTTAGTCCTTACGATAATCTCAACGCGATTCCATTCCGTCCTTGTTTTCCTTGTTTTTCGACATTAAACTTTCCTATTACTCTCTCGTGTTCTCCGACTTCATTTTAATTTTACTCTCTTCTCCTCAATTGTCCTTCTACCTCGAAAATCCTAACCTTCACCTCGAATTGCTGAGCATACAGGCTTGTGCAGGCTTGGATTCACCCATAGCCTCAGCTTTTGCTGCTTGTTGTAGCCTTCTACACATGCAGCCCCAGAATCCTCCGCCATAGAATACTTTCTATCCCATCACGATGAAAGCGACTCCTCTGATTATCAATTGGCACGACCAGAACGCACCCGTCTACTCGGCACATTTCGAGCCTGCTGGCAAGGGGCGTCTGGCGACTGCTGGTGGTGATAATCATGTCAGAATATGGAAAGTCCAAGCAGATGGTGAAGAGCGCAAGGTAGAATATCTTTCGACATTATCTAAACACAACCAAGCTGTCAACGTTGTCCGATGGGCCCCTAAAGGTATGCTCGGTTATATTGTATTTGTTTCTCACGTCTTTCCCGTTGTTGCTGACATGCTGTACTATTCCAGGCGAGCTCCTTGCTTCCGCTGGCGACGATGGCAACGTTATTCTCTGGGTTCCAACCGAAACGACCCAATCTACGTTTGGCTCCGAAGGCCTCGAGGACAAGGAATCATGGAGAGCAAAGCATATGTGTCGATCTAGCGGTGCCGAGATATATGACCTAGCCTGGTCTCCCGACGGTATACATTTCATTATTGGCAGCATGGACAACATCGCTAGAATATACAATGCCCAGACAGGTCAGCAAGTCCACCCTTGACTAAAGAAAGACGGTTTCTAACGTAGTTCCAGGAACACTTGTTCGTCAGATTGCTGAACACAGTCATTATGTACAAGGTGTTGCATGGGATCCTCTAAACGAATACATCGCAACCCAGTCTTCTGATCGATCCGTTCATATCTATTCTCTCAAGACCAAGGATGGACAATACACCCTCACTCAGAACGACGATAAGACCCCCAGACTCGCGAGCCATATCAAAGCCGACCTTCCCCCGCGACGCATTTCATCAAGCAGTCCCGCTCCTCCTGACTTTGGTCATCGGTCACAGCTGGCCACTATTGATTCAGCCACTTCGATCGGCTCTCCTGGCACCTCTGCGCCAGGTACACCTACGTCTTTCCCTCTGCCTATGAATCCTCCGAGCATTGTCAGTCATAGTCGCCGCTCTTCTTTCTCGTCCCGCCGCTCTGCATCCCCGGCGCCCTCCATGCCTTTGCCGGCCGTCATGCCCATGGATCCTTCGCCAAAACCCCAAATCAGTTCCGGTATGGGTATGAAGAATGCCAACCTATATGCGAATGAGACATTGACTTCGTTCTTTCGACGCCTTACTTTTACGCCTGACGGCAGTCTTCTCCTGACCCCCTCTGGACAGTATCAGAACCAACACCAGACCGAGAAAGATGCAAAACCGACCTATGAAGTTATCAATACGGTCTACATATACACTCGTGGTGGCATCAACAAACCTCCTATTGCTCATCTGCCTGGTCACAAAAAGCCGTCTGTTGTGGTCAAATGCTGCCCAACCATTTTTAACCTGCGGCAATCACCACCTACCACACGCAATATCACGATTGATACCTCTTCACCTGAGGATGCTATCCCATCCCTCCCAGAGCCACTTTCCAAGCCAACAATAGCCCCTGCCGTCATGGAGCCTCCACCTCCACCCGCAACTGCCTCGGGTGATTCGAATTCCACTACCTCGAAAGCAAGCTCCGATACCAACGCACCGCCAAAGCCAGCCTTCTCCCTCCCATATCGTATGGTATATGCCGTTGCAACCCAAGATTCAGTCTTGCTGTACGACACGCAGCAGAAGACACCGATCTGTGTTGTTAGCAACCTCCACTGTGCAACATTTACTGACCTTGCCTGGTATGAAAACCTTTTTAATTGCATGTTAAATTCTCACGCTAATATCTCGTTTAGGTCCAGTGATGGCTTGACTCTGATGATCTCATCTTCGGATGGTTTTTGTTCCAGTCTCTCGTTTGCAGCCGGCGAGTTGGGGGATGTCTACAAAGGCGATATTGCCCCAATTAAGGCTTCATCTTCAAATCAAAGCACGCCGATGCCGACTCCAACAACCAGTTTTGCACCACCGTCGCCATTTCCAAATGGTTCACATCACCACCACCGAAATTCGGCAAGCTCTATCACCGCACCATCTCCACCCCTCGCCTCTCAACGTCCCTCGTCTCCCACTAGATCGAATTCGACATCATCCATCGCTACTATTACTACACAGGCGAGCACGGTGCCTGCTGCAGGCGTCGTCACCAATCCTACGCTCATCTCGGGTAATGTGCCCAGTATTGCAGCAGCCAGCTCCGGTAAAGTGACTGGAGTGCCATTGACCACTCCTCCTGAGACACCTCGTGGTGCTGCCGGCAATGCTGCGGGTACGAAACGTGAGGCAAGCGAGAGTGAAAAGGAAGAGGGCAAAGAACCTAAAAAGAGACGAATTGCACCTACTCTTGTTGAGTCTAAACCTTAGGAAAATAAGACGTCCTGATCTTTGATGGCGTTACGAAGTCGACATTAGGTTATCAAGCGTTGTTCGAATTTTTTGAATTTTTTTTCAAGTCGTGGGATTGTTTCAGGGACGGCTACTTGGCCAATCTTGGCGGGAATGCTCATTAGCAATTATGGAATGGCGTTATGTATCTGTCTATAAGGCAGCCCTTCTTGCATCGGTCAAACAGGGCTGGGTATGGAAATCAGTGGGATGGGTTATTTATCCAACACGGCGTAGGTTGGGCACAGCGATGTGTCCAGGAAGGTACAGGGACGGCATAAGAACTGGCCAAGGCGACAAATGCGTAACATATGTAGTGTATTACACCATTTGATATACTTTGTTTATTACCTCCAGAGGCATGAGCTGGGTGACGAGAGGTGGGTCAATTCAGCACAGGAACCCAGCCTTTGCGTGGGGTGAAATTAGTTATGCCCTCATCTCTGAGAAGATCGGCTCCTCGGCGTCCGGTAACAACACTTGTTTCGTGATCCACGCCACGGACATAGAATGGGAAATACCATCCACCAGAAGGCTGGTTCCTGTTGGTTTCGTCACTTACATGATCTTGATCAGGTGCAGGCGGTTCGGTCGAGCGCGAAGTACTCGGCGACTGAGAAAAGCCACATGCACCTCGATCTAGGGAAAGATACCATCGTCGCTGGTGTACGCTCCCAATGGTATTGGAAGCTCCTGGGTAGGCGTTCGTTTTCCTGACTTGATCGTCTTCCAGTTCGCGGATCTCACGTTCCATGGCTGATAGATCAACGCCCTCAGCAGTTTCAACGGCCCCAGCAGGAACATCCTCATCGTCGTCGGTCGTCTCAGGTCGAGTTTCTGGGGTCTGTCGACGCTTTCTCTTTGGTTTCCAATCTGAACGTGCTCTCCCCGCAATGTCTTCAGACTTGGTGAGGCGGAGGTTAAGAACGTAGGGGTCAGGAAGACGGGAGCCATGCAGACGGATCCGGATCTTGCGGTTCTGGAAGGCCTCGTGGAGCAAGGTTTGGGAGGTTGTTGATGAGCAGGACGGGGGTGATGAGGGTGGAGAGGAGGGGTCAGAAGATGGTGCATGTTTAGATTGGCGAGGTAGAATGGAATAAGTTCCTGTGTCCCATATCAGAAGAGAACCAGTTGATTCAGACGCTGTTTCCACAAGATGATTCTATAAGATAGTGTTAGTTGCTGTCGATGAACAGGACCATGTCACCAAACACGTACCCACAGACAGTGAACTCTTGTTTCTGTAGCGTTCCTATTGGGTTTTACACTGTTGAAGTCCCCAGGAAGTCCATACATGATAGCCCAACTTGCACTACTCGTCTCGTTGATCTGGAGACGAAGATCATAGTGTGTACCGGCAACGGGATGATCATGTTGATGAATCACAAAGTGAGCCCCATGTTCACTCCCAACATTTGTAGAGTAAAGTGATGAGTATTCCTCAATGGAAAGGAGAGGTGGAGGTGATGATGTTCTATACTTTGAGAGGCGTGTTGTGAAATGGGATAGGTGGTCGTCGATGGCGGTCGAGCCAGACTCGATTGCTGCGGTGGATGGGCGAGTGGGTGAGGTTACAGTCCATTCGAGATTTCGTTTCTTAACGAATGGGTTAGGTATCAAATTCGGACTTGATGGCCGTTTAGACATTTCGTTGTTGTTGTTGCGTGCGGCAGGGTGTTAATTTTCAGTTGATGTGAACAAGGACTTTTACGAGAAAACAGGGATGGTGGGCGAAATGCTGGAAATACCTAAGTTTAAGTGACTGCATGGTACCGGTAGATGAAGATAGCATAGAGCCAAGAAGAAGAGAGAAAAAAAGCCGTTAACCATTTGAAGGTTGTTAGATTAGTAAACGTGATTAGCCAGTTGTATTATATGTCTCTGTTATTTATTTTATGGACCGTCCTTTTTCTTCATCCTTTTTCCCAACCACAATGAGTCTCTGTAGATATCTACAGAAAGACGCATTTGAGGGGAGGTTGGCTCAGCAGGAGATGGAATGGACGATTATAAGATAGGCAGCATCGCATGTAATAAGTCTAAAAGTAAGGCCAAGATGTACTACGCGGCATAATAATGCGCTCACAAATATTATCATATCTAACTTATTAACGGCAACTTGTCAGTTGCTTTGAAACTACCTAATCAGGAAATCTGCTTGCATCTCCACCATGACTTGATGATAGATGTAGACTAGACTAGAGGCTGGAGACTAATGTTAGGGGATGAATCGTCTGCTTACTTTATGGGAGGATGTACAGTCAGTAGCGATATCGCAACGTTTTCAACGTTTGGGCGAACAGTTTGGGAGGACACCCTTTCTTTCCCCAAGAAATCAAATTAGTGCGGAGTGCCGAGGTCCGTTCGGCCTTGGCCCCGGTCCTCGCTACCCTTCTTTCCCTCCCCCCCAGATTTCTCTGTATTTGTCCTTCCCAAAATCTTCAAAGCACCAATGATGATACTTTGAGGCTGTTGGTGGATAGGGGGGCAAAGCAATTGTGCAGGCACTCATCCAACCCAATCTTGTTCGGCGTTGCCTTCCTACCCCACTTGTAAATTTTTCTCCATTTCTTCCTGCAGGTGGACTTTCCTGATTTCTAACGTAGACGGTAGAGTCAGAGTCACGTATCTCCCGTACTTACCTTTACGTTTGCTTTTGGCTTGAATTCCCTTTTTCGTTCTCCATCCCACCATTCTCTCTTCTTCATCCTTCATCCTTCATCATCACCCTCGCCAAACAGCCATTTATCCACTTGCAATTGATAGAGTTGATTCTTTCGGCGACTCAAGGCGTCTCTGCTTGACCTGAGAACTGTTTCGCGACTTGCACGTGCCAATAGCGCGTAGCCACCAACCCTCTGGCTTGGCTGGTAAATCCTCGGCAGCTGCCAAACTCATTCATCTTCGCCGATAACCACACCGAGGCACGGCAGAACTTCCACCCTATCAAAACGTCACATCCACATCAGTGGCGAGCGACCAACTATCAACGACGAACGACGGTTGCTTCAAGTTCTCTTCCCCATCCTTACTTCATTTGATACCCTCATTGCCATCTGGCAATACTTCCTACTACGTCTTTAATATTCTGCTCTCTTTGATCCCGTCTTTCATTCATTATGGCCTCTCCTCCTAAACCCTGGGAACGACCCGGCGCGGCAACGGCTGCCTCACCTGTATCTCCTTCCGTCTCCTCTACTACCACTGCTACTCCCTCGACTGCTACCGCCGCCTCTCCTCCTCCTATTCCCGACCGCCCTGCTTCTCTGGCTTCTTCCGTAAATCAGAACGCCGCTGCTTATAGCAGAATGGGGGCTTCGCCTTATAACTCGTATGGCAGCGCATACTCTTCTCCTTATTCGAGTCCTTACTCCAGATTCGGCTCCATGGGAGGCTATGGCAGTGGCGGCATGTACGGCGGTGGAATGTATGGTGGTGGAATGTATGGTGGCGGCATGTATGGCGGTATGGGCGGCATGGGCGGTATGGGCATGCCTGGTGATCCCAACAGCTTGACAAATAGCTTCAACAACAGCACGCAAGCTACCTTCCAGATGCTCGAGGGTATTGTCACGGCATTTGGCGGTTTTGCCCAGATGCTTGAGAGTACTTATATGGCCACTCATTCAAGCTTCTTCGGTATGTTCGTTTACTCTATCCTTGCATTCGTTGACTAACAGATAGCAGCTATGGTATCTGTGGCCGAACAATTTGGTAACCTGCGAGATACTCTGGGTTCTATACTTGGTATTTTCACTCTTATGCGCTGGGTTCGAACCCTTATTGCGAGAATTACTGGACGACCACCACCTGCCGATGCCACCGCCTTGACACCAGCCGCCTTCGCTCGATTTGAGGGACGATCAGTTGGCCCAGATGGCGCTCCTCTTCCCCCCAAGGCTAGCCGCAAGCCCCTTCTCTTCTTCATCCTTGCTGCTTTTGGACTGCCCTATCTCATGTCAAAGATGATCAGAACGCTGGCTGCCTCCCATGAGGAGGAGCAAAAACGCCTCCAACAACAAGCTCTCGAGTCACAACAGCCTCTTGATCCCTCCAAGCTTGAGTTCTGCCGCCTTCTCTACGACTTCCTTCCCCAACCCAACACCGGAATGGAGCTTGAAGCACGAAAGGGTGACTTGGTAGCAGTTCTCAATAAGAATGATCCTGCCGGCAACCCCAGTGAGTGGTGGCAGTGCCGATCGCGCGAAGGACGCCAGGGCTATCTCCCATCGACCTACTTGGAAGTCCTTAAGCGCCCCAGCCAAGAACCAAAGCAGATCAAGGCGGCTCCCAGCGAGAGCAGCCGGGCCAACTCTCTCACCAATGCAATTGAACGACCCCAGGAGGGGAAGAAGGAATACGTTACCGCCGAGGGTATGCAGCGAAGCCAGTTCTATTCGTAACGCCATCAAAGCGAGCCTATTTTTGAAAGAGAGAGTCGCTATACGCATGGAGGCTGGAGAGACCAAGCTGTCAATGTTTGAGAAGCGCCGACAGACTGTACGAACTTGTTTGAGTCATTGATATCTTGTTGTTGGGCATGTTGGACAAAAAATAATCATTTTGGCGCACCGGTTGTTTTTCCTTGATCATACCAATACTGAGCGTTGTCCGGGGCGGACATTTTTCCTTTCTATTTTCCTTACACGGTACATTATCTGACTAGAACTTGATAAAGTACATCCCTTCTATGGGGCGCAATTGACCTGCTTCAATCTTAAATATGATACCCAGATCCTTGAGTGGCCACGTTTCTCTCCTTGGTAATACATGCTTCGCCTCCATGGAAACTCGAGAATCCACTCCCACACATGATTGAGCGCGAAACTGCTCTACTTTAACCCTCAGCCTCGTAAGCATGGGATTTGTGTTTTGGCTGGAAGTTGAATGTTGGGTGAACTGGTCCTAGGAACATTTCACTGTCGAGATGGTTAGCACATCAAGGGGCCACATGTCATTCATAGCATAATAAGTTCACTTACCTGATCTTGATCCAATCCCTGAAATTGTTAGAAGCCATGAGTGTCTCCATCTCGTCACGGCCTTTGAAGGCAGGTGGTCGGTCGTTGAGGCTTGGAGGAAGATACTCGAGAAGACCAATGGGCACGTATCGGTGCGCAAAGCTCAGCCACTCGAGAAGGAAGCGTCGAGTGAAGCCGATACCGAGCTCATCAGAGCCCCAGGCATCGAGACCATAGCGCACAAACTTCTCAATGTAGGTGAGGCGCTCGCTGGACGACTTGTCGAGGTATTGGCCCTTTTCAATTTCCTCAAAGAGCCAGGGCTTGATGAGAGCACCACGACCAATCATGACGGTATCAACACGAGCCTTTTCAATATGCTCAAAGTATTCGGTGTGTGAGAAGCAATCACCGTTACCAAGGAAGTACATGCGGCCGTTCTTCGAGTTGGCCAGCGTACTGGCGTCGGGCTCAGCGATGGTGTCAGTAAGAGCATCGTTCTGTTCGTTGTAGGTCTTGATTAGAGCCGCACATTCACCAATGTAACCCCAGTCAGCCTTCTTGGTATATCGCTGCTCACGGCTTCGACCATGCAGAGTGAGTGCAGCGCAGCCAGGGGCACCAAGGCGTTCGCGATGCTCTCGTGCACCGAATGCGAGTCTGCCGATGAGTTGAGTCGCCGTGGGACGGTTGTTGCGAATGCCCATGCGAATCTTGGCTGTGATGGGAATCTCGCCAGACATGGCGTTCATACCACGAATCATGCGCTCAAGCTTGCCCTGATTCTCAAGGAGAGCCGATCCGCCACCTGACTTGAACACCATATCAATGGGACATCCGCAGTTGATGTCAATGAGACGCAGGTGAGGACAGTAGCGGTTGAGAGCATCAGCGGCCTTTGTTACTACCCAGTGCTGGCTACCAGATATCTGAGCTCCGAATTTGAGATCTCGAGAATGGTCATAATCGTCAAAGATGGGGACAGCACCAGGATTCATCTTTGGGGGGGTAAGCTCCGAATCGTGCACCTTGAGAAGAGTCCAGTCAGCTTTTGTGCCCTGAATCAGGGGCATACCCATAGCCATCTCAGAGTAGGTGAGTTCGGCACCAAGCTCGACACACAGGCGACGGAAAGGGAGATTGCCCTGAGTTGTGAGGGGAGCCAGTGTTGGGGTCTCTGCACCGAAGTACAAACGTCTCTTCTCGGAGGGCTTGAAAGGAGGATCGACATAAGCAGCCCGAAGGTCCTCGATGCCTTCTGTTGACTGCTCCTTTCGTCGATTCTGGAAGGTTTCGCTCAGCTTGGCTTCATGATTAAGCCACTTGATGTATTCGTCGGCCTTTGAGAAGTCGGTGCGCTTGCGGTTGAGCTCAATCTTCTTATCCACGCTGACCAGGTTGGAGATGCCTGGCCGCTGGTCCTCGGCCTCCTCACTTTTGGGCCCACCGTTCTCACCCTCTTCAGCTGCGGTTTTCAAGAGAACGAGTTCCTTTCTTCCATCGGCATGCTCCACCTCCCTCATGTGGCTCTTGACGAAACGGCACTTCCAGCCCGATGGACAGTAGCCGTGAGCCTCAAAGACGGGACATTTTCCTCCCAAAGTTTCAACATCTTCTCGACGGCCCTCGGCAAGATACTTGCGAACATCGTGGCAAAGCTTACACCGGTCGCCAAACCTACACTCTCGGGGAGAGAATTCGGGATAGAATGCTCGACTGTTGCAGAGACGAATGGCATCCTCAAACTTACCAAAGCTGCGCTCGGTGTTCTGGCCTTTGTTCTTGTTCTTTCTGTCCTTCTTGCCTTTACCTAAATTTCTCTCGTTTCCGCGCGAATCTGCCTGATCTGGACCACGACCCTCTGCGGCATCGTCATCATTGACTTGTTCTGTGGCTACCTCCCTCTGGGCTGACACGTCGATAAGGTATCTGAGAACAACGTTAGTTCAGTATCATGATGAGAACTCAAGAGAGAACTTGCTCTTTCTTAATTGGGGCTACACCCTTCGTACGGCCATCGACGTGGTCACCATTGGCTTTCTTGGGCTCTTCAGTCTGGGCAGTGTTTGCTCCATTCGAGGACTGGATGTTGCTGTTATCCTGGGTGGTGGGGGCATCGTGTAGGCCTTCACCAGGAACAGAATCCGAAGGAAACGAAGAATCCATCTTAAGTCTCTTTGTAGCTCTTTCTTCGTCATCTGGAACGATTGTGATGTTGCTTGCGTCGTTGGCGAGCACCTCGTGTTGATGCTCAGGAGCGATGCCACTCATCTGAGCGTCGTTTTGTTCACTCATGACTGGCTTGAGAAGGCGAGATCAGGCAAAAATTCTGAATTTGAACACCCAGCAATAATTTTAACTGATTTCGGTTGTGTGGTGTTGAAATATTGAAGAGCTAACAATTGGTGAAGGGGCGAGAAGAAATTGCACTTGAGTTTGTGTTTGATCCGATAATGAAACAGTAGGTCAATTGAGTGTGTTTCCCAGCTTCACAATTTGAAAAAACAAATAATCGACGGAGTAATCGATCAACAGTGGCCCCCAGATGAGACCAATCTTTGTGCAATTCACCTTCTTCTCTGTTCGGCGTTGTTCTGATATGAAGATATATCAATATCAAGTGAGGAAAGAAGAAAAAAATGAAGAAAAAAAATCTCCAATGACATGAGCCTAGGAAGGCTCCTTCCCGATCGTCCTGGGTTAGTTAGTCTAGTACAGTACCTAGGGTAGCAAGAGATTCCCATGCTCATCGCGGGGCAATTGAGGGGCAAATCGGACAGGTACTCAGTACCTACCGACCCCTGAAGATGCCGTTTAACTTTTCTGTCCAGGGCTGGCAGCTGCTAGTCCAGGGGCATTTACAGGGTCCGGGTGCACATTCCATCCTCGCAATAGCTCATCCCAAGTACCAAGCACAATGCTACTGTAGCGAGGAGGAGGCGGAAAGGCAATGGGCGGGAGGGTGTGCATTGTGTCCTCCCGCCCCCCAGCTGGAGCTTCAGCCCACGCACGACCAGCCGCAATCTCATCTTTAGTTTAGTACAGTACTACCTAGTAGTTAGTAGTTTACCTTGGTACATACATACATCACATCACAGCCATCTATCATCTGCAACACTACGTATGGCGTTAGTATTACTACCAACCCCGATCTCGCACAAAGAATCAACCACCCGATACGCATTTTACTACACAGCTTCCGCATTCCACCAATCCAACCTTGTCTGGTGAATACATTTACGATTAGCATACCACGTTGTCTCTTTCGCCTCACCACCGAGCTCACCTTTCTTCTCCAACCTATCCCTCCCCCCGCCCTCGTTGTGACCATCAACCATTCTACTATAGCTTCGTCCCAGCAGGCGATGAAGCACGGCCGACAAGGCAATGGCGGATTCGGGCAGGTCAGCCGATAAGTCGGCCCCTAAGCCCCGAGTTGTACGAACACAGAAAATATCCGCCCCTGCCATGACATCTAGGTTCAACTTTGGCGACGATGATTCTGACGAAGACTCGAGCGAACCTACTCCCTTACCTCGAAGCCATACTCCAAGTCATATCGCCAGCAAAAGTACACAGGCGAGCCGCCGCAAACCATCAGATTTATCTATTCGTCAACGCTCCCAGTCGGCGTCCCAGGTCGCTTCCCACAATTCCACCCAGTCGAGGGTGACCAACAAACATCCTCCGCCCGTGGCAAACGGTGCCAACACCCCCAACGCTGGTGACGCTTCCAGTGAAGGCGACAAGAACGCCAGAAGATCAACCCCTTCTCGCTCCACGTCCGCCATAACCAGCCGGACAACTGCGCAGGTCACAGCCCGGTATGGCCCTTATGCTTCTCGACAAAATCGAGGCCAACACACACCTTTCCCTCAACTTCCCGACCCTAAAACCGCCCCCGATGTCCCGGTTGCGCCAGCGTCGGGCATGTACTGGTCCAAAGCACCAGTATCGGGCGTTTCTCACACGGCTCTGCGAGCCCATACAACCACCATCATTGGCTCCAATGTGTATGTCTTTGGTGGCTGCGATTCAAGGACGTGCTTCAACGACTTGTATGTTCTAGATGCGGACTCTTTCTATTGGTCTATTCCCCATGTGGTCGGAGAGATACCTGTTCCATTACGAGCTATGACTTGCACGGCTGTGGGCAAGAAGCTTATCGTCTTCGGAGGAGGTGATGGGCCTGAATACTATAATGACGTTTATGTTCTCGACACAACCAATTTTCGATGGAGCAAACCACGTATCATTGGCGACAGGATGCCCTCAAAACGAAGGGCGCATACGGCGTGTCTATATAAGAATGGTATCTACGTGTTTGGAGGTGGCGATGGAGTCCGGGCACTCAACGACATATGGCGTCTAGATGTCACCGATGTCAACAAGATGTCGTGGCGGCTGGTCTCGAGTTCTGACAAGGTACCGCCTGGCACCAAGGATGTTCGGCCCAAAGCGCGTGGTTATCACACTGCCAATATGGTAGGCGGCAAACTCATCATCTTTGGAGGCTCAGATGGAGGCGAATGCTTTGACGATGTCTGGGTTTACGATGTAGAGGGACAGACATGGAAGGCGTCGCCCATCCCTGTTGCGTACCGACGCCTTTCGCATACGGCTACCATCGTTGGCTCATACCTCTTTGTCATCGGTGGTCATGATGGTAATGAATACTCGAACGATGTTCTGCTTCTCAACCTTGTGACCATGACCTGGGACAAGCGTCGGGTTTACGGCAAACCGCCTTCGGGTCGCGGCTATCATGGCACGGTACTATACGACAGCCGACTCATTGTTATTGGCGGATTTGACGGCAGTGAGGTATTCGGCGATGTCATGCTGCTGGAACTTGCCGTGCATGCGTACTACTCTCAGATCAGTCACTTTTCCATCGAGGTTTAGTGTAGATGTGTTCTAGGTTCGATCTTACGGCTGCCTGGGGAGATACTGGTGTTTTTATAATGGAATGCATTGTGATTTTACCTCCCACGCCTTGTCTTTATCTGTCTATTATGTTACTTCTTTGTATGTCATTATTTCAATTCAAATGTTTCGGGAATTTATCGATACAGCAATCCAGCCCTGCCTATGCCTATGCCTTGGCTCCGGCTCCCTTAATCAGCGCCTTGAAGAGTCATCTTCACATAGATTCGGATCATGACTTGAGAAATGCGACATTAGAAATGCTTTTTTGAAATGTTTTTGTTCGCCTGCTTGCATTGCTTTTATCGTACGCCTTGGAACCATTCGATCAACAGACAATGCGCTCAATGTGTGGTGTTGTCGGGCTGCATTGCGTGCATGTACTCCTTTCTCCTTCTTCCCTCTCTCATTTACCATAAAAGCCTCGCTTCTCCAATCCAATAATTTCTTGGGAAATGTATACTAGGGTGTAATCGGGTAGTGGTCGACCGTCTTGTCGGATGTAAATAGTGACGTTGGCATGAAAGCAAACTCATCCAGGCAAGGACATGTTCCTCGCTGATCCGTGGTCAAATTCTGGGGTGTAGTGTGTCGTTGGTGTAGAAAGAGTTGATCCCTTCTATTGTTTAAGCCTTGTTCTCAGAAGCAGCCTTCTTGGCGGCTAATCGTCGCTCCTCGGCGGCAACCATATCTACATCGGTTGAGTTAGCTGTATGTTCCAATTGTTTTTCTGGAAATCGTGCAGGATCATGCTTACCCATCCAGAGGTCCTGGCCCTCATACTCCTCCTTATGGATCTTCTTCTCAATGAGGTGCTTGTGCTCGGGGTCATTGGGATCAACGACCAAGACGGTCTGCCAGCGACCGCTGCCCTTCTTGGCGTCGTTCATCTCAAAAGCGGCCGAGACGATTAGGACGGCGAGAGTCAGGCCCTGGGCGTAGACACGAGCCTGAACAACCTTGTTGGCCGTGCTCATAGGCGATCGGCTCACAAGGGCAAAAGCGAGACCCATTGAGGCCAACCAGGAGACAAATACGATGGAATATCTGTTCTCGCGACCGTACTCCAAGAAACGTTCGTAGAGGGATTGGTTTTGGCGGACCATCTCCCGCGCACGAGCAGAGGCGTCGGTGTAGTTGCGCATAGGGTCCTGAGCCTTTTGAAAGGCCATACTGTAGCGATCGGCATTGACGATGGCGCCAAATGTACTGGCCGAGGTGACGAGAAATGTGCGGAAGGGGAGAGTAAGGCCACGGAAGGCAGGATATCTTTTGGAGGCGAAAAGTACACCGCCGACACCGACGGCGAGACCAAGAGTACCACCGATGAAACCGCCCTTGAGGACAGCGTTGTAGTGGGCTTCCTCTTCTTCCTTGGTGAGAATCTTCATGATTGCTGGTGATTTGGCGTTACTAGTGATGTGGTGAAGACAGGACTTGATCAATTGAGTCTGTGTCGGGGACTCAAAGAGTGGCAATCGCCCAGGTTATGAAGATCGTAGTATTTGAGAGATAAAAAAAAAAAGGTTGTTGGTGGTTGTAAATGCGGAATGTCGTATGATGAGAGAGATGAGGTGGTTTAAAGATAGGCCGGGCAATGACAGTTCAAGGTGGGTCGGGTCGACTGTGGGAAATAATAATAAAAAGTGACGCTTGTGAATAGGAACTGGTCCTCTTTTTTTTTCTTCTAGTGGTTTTAGGTGCGAGACGGCTTTTTGTAGTTTATGATGATTATTATAGGTGGGGGGAATAAAAGAAAAGGTGATGCTGGGTGATGTCAGGATAGAGTAGTATTTATTCAATTACATCTTATCTTTCCCATTTGCCTTGCGCCCCCTCCCCCCCCTTCTTAATAAGCTGATGCGTGTATAACTTGTATGATGGTAGGAAAAGAAGAGAGAAAAATTGGGGTTGATGACGGAAGCATTCGGCAAGCTGGATAAGTCGGATGATGTCAGGCACGACAAAGTGGAAGGGCAAGGAGGGAGAGAAAAAAAAAAAAAAAAGCCTCCAGGGCGAACACTCCCGGATACAGACAGATACAGGTACAGTGGCAGGTCCAGTGGCAGGTCCAGTAGCAGGTGGCAGTGGCCGAAGTGGGCGATTACACATACCGAGCTATTCCCGAAGTGATCCGAATATCATCGTTCTCTGCCCTGCCCTGCAGGAATCTGTCGATGAAAAAGAATATTCCAAAGGATTGATTAAGAATTCCGAGGAGATTTTGACACGGGCCCTTCGATTCAATCGGCGACACCGGTTTATTTCCCTTCTTTTCTTTTCCCTCTCACTTTCTCGATCTCCTCCCCTTGCTTCCAGCACAGATCTGTTAAACAAGTTTCTTTCCATTTCTCAATCGCCGGTAATGTCGGCATTTCGTCGGCCCATATCTCAGCATCGAACAAACCTCTCTTCAGACGCCGATATTCCATGCCATGAGTTAACTTGCTACAATACATCTCAACTCATTCCTACTTTACCCGCGAATCTAGATCCAAACTGGCAATAAAAACAAAATAACAACATCCGTATATCTGCATGTACAATCAACGTTTATTCAACGGCTTTTGACTCACTGTTCTCATCTACTCATTGTGATCCTATTGATTATGTTTGTAATCAGTTCAAAACTTGACCACTGGTCAGTTCATGGTGGATAGATGGATTCCAATGCAAAACATCCATGGGACGATGCAGACAACAGCCATTTCGAAACTGAACCTCCCTTTCTGCTGGCCTCAGCATTGAAGAATCGCCTTGCTACCCAAAGTGAAGCTATCACCATGTATACCCTACCATATGCAGCTATAGGAGCTCTCTTTCCACGTAGCTTCAGGAAGACGAGTCGTTTGACTGAGATGAGCCAAGTCATATAATAAATATTCTCTATACCATCCATTTATATATTTGTTTGCAACTTTGGACGCCGCATTTCTCAAACACTTCTCAGTTATTGAGCTGCGAGTAAGTCTGACGTATAAACCTACGTATCAAAGATCATCATCACTCGCTGATGGACCATCGTTACAAGAAGCAGGACTGACACTATGGAACGGTAGGCAATGCTGATTTCTAGAACTGACGAGCTCATCCCTACGTAACACGTTGAGACTCGAGTATCCCAGAGTCCTCCCCCACGAGTCGTGAAAAGGAGCTCTGTCTCGTGTCACTACGTCCCTGGGTGTCTCGATTCACATCGCGTCGACGGTTTCTGGTATAGTATCAGGGGCAGAAAAACCCTCCCAAAGCTTGCCACGGTGAACAACATTCTTGTTTCGTCCACCCTCGAGGCTCATTGGTCTCAAGATGTACGTTATGGAGATAAACCGAAGCCTGATATGCCCATCCAAGGATTTCAGGTTCAAGTCTGTTGGTATTGGTTCTCCGTCACGTTTAAGTCGGAAACCCTATCAAGCTCGAGTTGGAGGGCGTCGAGACTGTTGGTGGTTCGCTGGAGTCCTTCAGAGTTCCTAATCACATTGCCGGCCGCAATAGTGTTAGTGGAGTAGATATTGTAGATTCTTAGTAAGGCACCTCTCTCTAAGGCTCCTCCGTTCTTGTACTGACAGCATCACATCCTACGGCCCTCCTGCTTTTACAGTGCTCCGTTCCGCACACAATGATATTGATGGTTTGAGTGGTGACTCCAAGACAGGTCAATCACGGCCTGGATTGGGATCAAGTGATTCTAGTACCTCTACAACGATATGTTATCTCGCTTGCGCTTTTCTTTTTATGTTCCTCTCCAATGGTTTAGATATATCCTTTTCCTCTGAGCATGAGCTTCCCAGTAAGTCTTGATCCTGATTAGTCGACACTGTTGATATAGTCCTCGCTAATATAGTATTAGAAAACTCTGTCCTTCATGGCCAAGAGCATGTTGATACCACGGTCAACTCAATGGTCCACGAGGCCGCCGCCCATGCCCTTTTGCTCCCTCCATACCTGAGATCAATCTTTGCAGTGAGGAGCAGGCTAGTATGGGTACCCTAGATGCTTTCAGCCCAGAGGATACTACTGGCCTCATTAAAATCTGTGCGTTCCAAATGGAGTAGTATAGCCCAGTCAAGATCCAGAATGGTGAACCCCTGGCTCGACAATAGAAGGGTGGGAATTTGTTACCTCGACGAGGCGCATGTACTTGCGTATCGAGGCCAAACGGGGTTACATACACCACACCCTCTAGCCCAAACTTTTACATACGGGTAAACGAAACTGACGCCGCCGGCAATCCCAGCACTCTTCGTTGTCACTGACATCATACAGGAGATTGGTTATATTATTCTGGGGGTCCAGTGTTGGCAGCTTTCTCTCCAGAACAGGATGGGCTGTCTTTGACGAGCATACTCACTTACCCTGTAAAGATGTGAGCCTCCCCGGGGTAGGGAGTTAGTCAACTACGGATCAACCACTCAGCCCTACGATAGCAACCCAGGCAAATGGCAACGGCATATAGTAGATGCCGGCATCGGAGTCTTGATACCATATGCTGAAGCTTACCGCGGCAATCCTTCTTTGGTCATGATCTGCATTATCATCATTACATGTACCGCACTTCTGTATGTACTCGCTCCGAAAGAACGACTGGCCGCGTATTGATCAGAAAGAAGCCTATGTGCTGTCAGGAATGTTTCACAACAGGCTTCTCGAATTCGTCGAGCATATAACAACATGGCATGCCGACAAAGAGTGGAGGCTTTAAGCAGATGCAGCAGAGATTGCAGATAGCCCTGCATCTGAAATCCATCCACAAACGCCTCGTAGATGTACGGTTCATCCCGACCGCCTCGTGTCTTGCACACGCAGCGTATCCTGCAGTCAAATAACAGCTATCTAGGTTCATCCTGTGCCAATATTTGAAGCCGATTTTGTTCGAGTCCACCGTGCTAAGCAAGTCCGCCACCTTTCAATTAGAGTCAATGGTCGAAGCCAACTCAGCTGGTTGGTCCACCATGTACATTGCACATTGCGTACCATATCGAGGCAGCAAATGACATATCAGGAACATGATTAACGCTGCTCTTCCACGTTTAGCCATCCTCCAAAGGTCCAGATGCAACCCAGGCTATGAGAACGGGATGGCTGGTAAATCAACGTGGTGCCGTTTTCTGTCCATCTACCGGTACTGTACTAAACTGCCAGTCAAGTTACGATCTGCCTTCCCAAGTAGGACCTAGCCTCAACCCGGAAATTTTGGTCGTCACCCACGACACCCACACCGAGAGATGGAAGCTCTAGCGCCAATCTGTGTTGTTCCATCAAGCTTCTGTGCCCACTTTAGTCTTCTTTCGAAAGACCAGGTCAAGCCCACTTGATCTGTGACCCAGCCAGGCCAAACTGGATCAAATGATTGCCAATGCGTTTATCGAAAACCAGGGTCTGAACTGCTCAGATTCAAAGAGACCCTTAGCCCCGGAGCGGTTTCATAACGCATGATTGCATTACTAATAAAGCAACAACTCAGTAACACGTCTTGTACTAAAAGTTTCGTTCCCGTGACACGGGACAGGCAGGGCAAGGAAAGGTCCCCGTGCAATGTACAGTACAATACTGGTAAGGAGCCCGATGTAGGGCGACTGCCTGCCACGCAATAAAAAGCCCCAGGGGTCCCAAGGCACTTGTGTAGGGCATGAGTCAGGGCGGTGCACCATCCATTCTGGACACAACGGAGCAGCAACTCCACATGTCGACAACGACTTCCTTACTCCGGGACTGCGGGTGAGAGGTTCCTGGTAAACGGTTGGGGTTTAGCTATCGACGGAGTTTCAAAGCCGTTGATGGGTGCCGAGTTGAAACGCTTGGTTGTGAGGAGTAACCAACCATTATGTTGAATCCGCGAGAGGCGAGAGGGGAGAGCTTGGCTGGTATGGTACCCGTGTAACATACAATACCTACTTACTAGTACTTACATATGAATATGAATTTGAGCGAAGGCTGACATTGGGTACTAACTCAAGGTCCTTCCGATTGATTAGTCATGAACCATCCTCCTTGCGCAGTGTGCCGTGTGCCGTTGGTTGATCACCGCGCGAGCAACCCCAGCACATGGGCAGTTCAACCGTGTCACACGCAGGTGACACAAACCATAGTAATCACCGTCGTCTAAGATTTGTCTCGAGGTTAACGGCAGCGCCGGTTCAGCGGCTTCTTGACAGCTGAATTTAGATCTGCCCACCTTGTCTATCCACCAACTTACTTGGCTTGCCTTTACCAGACGCTCGGGGATGTTATCCAAGCTGAAAGTCGGGGTGGCGACATCATATGAAAGCAGACTCTGGCATGTGGGCTCATTCAAGGCCGAGTTCTCCTTCATTTGGTCGGTTTGTGCTTTTCGATTTGGCTTTGGCAAGCATCGCCGAGGCTCCTGAATCCTGATACAGTCGATTTTTTATTTCTTGTCTTTTGGCGGCTCTGGGACGCCGGATGGTGGGGGTTCAATAAGTACTACATGACAGAGGCGCTCATTGGAAGAAACACCATCGGGAAACGTAATAGCGTGCGCTGCAAGCCAGGGGTTGTAGGTTTGTTGGAGGCTCGAATCTAGGCACGAGATGCATGATCTGGTTACGTTGGAGAGGAGACTGAGGAGTACATACAGTACCTAGTAGGTAGGTATATTCCGTTCGAAAAAGTGTCGAGGGATGACAACTAAGTACTAAGGTAATGAACAAAGTGTGTTAGATGGAAAAGTACTGCAAATGGCTCCTGCCTCCAGATTCCCAATCCATACTCGTCATGGATTTAGGTCACCAAAATAGATGTCAGGTAGTAGGTATAGAGGAACATTAGTGGTTACTTGCCTCGTCCGGATTACCTTTAGTTACCCGTGCTGGGTACTTGTAGGTACTAGGTTAGTAGTTCTTCGCTGGCTACTACCCGGGAGCTGATAGTTCCAATGGATGTAAGCTCAACGTCTTTTATGCAACTTCTCAAGTGGTACTGATCCTCAGCTGACAGAAGTTCACATCAAGTTCACCATGAAAGAGCGGGAACGCGTCGTTCGATTTCATAGGCTCTGAACAACTGCCGACTTTCCAACATCTCTGGGCTCCTCGGCGCTCAAACAATCAAGTTTTGGGAACCGCACAAGATATCGCTGAAAACGGGCACTTACATGTATCTCGCGCATACCACAGGGATCGTAACCATTCAGAACCAATACACACATACATGTTGCATTCTGTTTCAGATGCAAGGTGACATTCAGCCCACGGGCGGCGACCAACTGTTTCGGCCGATATTGGATACGAGGCACCATGATACAGTATCATTAGAACAAGGTCTTAGTATGAGGGAGGGATCAGAAACTAGTTCTATCTATGCTACGCAACGTAGATTGGAAGATCGTCAGGTCAAGTTGTTTTTGTTCGAGTCATTTACAAGCCGATATGCCGCTCTCCGAATTCACAAACCTGATAAGCTCACAGTACAGCACAGCACAGCACAGCCTTCACAGCCTACCTCCAAGACCTAATTACCTCTTGGTATTTCACAATGGAACCTATCACTTTTTGAGCTTGAGCTCCTGCAACACCAAGTCGATGCGTCACATTTGATTTCCTTGCCATACTGGTATAAGTGGTAGATTCCTCAGCGCACCAACGAGGCGGAGAGGGAATGTCATCTTGAAATGTTGGTATTACTCTAACCGTCATTATTGGAAGTTTACACAACAACTCATGCAACCAATGTTTCCTCAAGGTCCGTCCCCTAAAAAAAGGTAGGTAGGGGCAGAAGGGATCGCATCATCTTGATTCATGATTGTCGTCGGCACAAAATGAATGTGCCTACTGTAGCATTCTCTGGATAACTCCCCCAATGGCAATCCGGGACAATATCATGTATCATTAGGTATTGGCGGCTGGTCTCTCTTCATGGGGCCTCATGCAGCTAAATCAACTTACATGAACATGAGCTCAGAAACATGCCTCCTGTCGTGCTTGTGCTGTCCCGACTATCATCAGCCTAGCAAATCGATGGTGCAAACCATATCTTAGACCCCAGCACAGTCGTTTCTTTCGATGATCTCATCGACACCAATTCTACATGGTACCGTAGTTCTTAGGCTTTACCACCGTGGCTTCAGCCCTTGCCAGACTCGCTGCACTCGATGAAGATCTCTGCATCCTCGGCGCTCACTCGAACATGCAGTTCATCATTCCATCAATTAAGTTCCATACCTGTTTTCTTCTTGATGGCTAACGGAGTTTAGGCCGCCCTGGTGGGATTCTAGCAATATCGATTCCGCTGATTGAGAAGCACCCTCCTCGAACAGATGTACGCCCTGTTGCATCCTATCCTAGGAGGTGATATCACGCTTGCATGGGCTCCGCACATCTGCGTATTGCGCTGAGCTGCACTGCACAGATGCGATGGTGTTTCGATACCTTCAGGCTCAGGATCAGTTGGCAATCATGACATTGGTGACTAGGGGTGACAGTGGTTAGGGTCATTAGAAGAGCAACAATATTAAAAGAGTGACAAGAACAGTAGAGATTTGGCTGGCTGCAACGACGAATAGGTATCTACTGGATGGTGTTCTGTTGTCCCAGTGCCAGAATATCACCGAATTTCTAGTTTCTCCCATCAGACAACTACAGTAGCCAACTGTAAGTACGTGACATGTACCTACAGTAAGACAATGGAACCTCTTGGCAGCTACAGGGGGCATAGTGTGCCCCACTCAGCTGGTTTTAATGCGAAGAGCTAAGCAAGTTTGGGGTTAAGTTAGAGTACAACTGCCTGGTACTTACGCAGCTCCTAGTCATGTTGCTGAGCATAAGCTCTAAGTTGAGTCGTTAAGTTTCGGACCGTGTACTGACCGCCGACTGAAGTACTCAATAATGGTTACATTGGAGATGCCGTTCAGAGTGATCGATTGTCGTGATAACTTGCAAGACATCAGTTGATATATGCAATGTCACAACAGAGATCTTGGAAGCGGAGACGCCAACTTTCGATCTTGCTAGGATATCAGTCAAGTTAAAGTGCACTCGGCAAGCAACAAGGCAGCTGGAAGTTAACCAGACCTGGACTCTCAGCCGGGCGACATCCGCATGTCTTTTGTCTTTTGTGGATCAAGGCCACCACCACTTATTTTAGTTGATGCATGGAAGGTGCCGTCAACTTTATGGATGTTGGAAGAGCCAGGTATGTTACCTTGGTACTTGCTGGATCGTACCTAGCTCGTCGAGCAACATGAAGATGCACAGTACTGTAGCTCACTCATGGGATGCCTACAGCTTTCCTGACCTTTTCTCCTTGGCTGCATTATCAGGAATAGCTGTCAGTCCAAACGACAGGCATTTCTGGGGAATCAGCCCTTTAAGCCTAAAAATGTATACTTAAGGATGAGCGTGTATTGGTGATGTTACTTGGTTGTAAGTATTATGCGGTTCTGCCATCATGTTCTAATCTGCTCAGCTTATGGAGGACTGTAACATCAAGTCGTATCGAAAGGTGCTGTAGAACCACCACCCTGGCAACTCCATTCTTCTGGTAACGGGGACCCATCCATGCTATGGTCCCTGGCACCTGGCTGAGCCATGTTTTTGTCTTGGGGTTGATGAACCTTGTTTCGTGGTCCTTGAACTCCCAAAAAAAAAAAAAAAAATTGGTGATGCTATCCAACAGTGTTTCAATGCAGTATAAGCCGGGCGTCAACGGCCGAAATGCCTTTCGACGGGGAAAAAAGACTTACTACGTAGTAGATATACTAACTTTTGATACGACATTTGGAAATTCAGATAGCCTGTTTGTACTGACAAGGGGCTGTTATCATGGGCGGGCATTCACCCGACAACTCCGCTACTAGGCTTTCCTTCGCATTGATGCACGGGCACGCGATGCGATGCATTGCATCTCTGGGCTTTGCTGAGAAAGCAGCTTTGTGTCTGTCCAACCAGGTACCCCGAACTTCCCGTCTCTTAGTGGCGTATCATCGTAATCAACATCACCCATCAACATCGTCATCAGCCAAGTACTACAAGGCTTCCTATCATGAAGCTATAGCATCCCTCTTGGCTTTAAACCCCTGTCGTCTCAGTCAACCAGCGCTGGCACATGCCATTTCCATCTTGATGACCTTGCTACACCAGCTATGGAACGTTGGCAAGCAAGGTGCCAACACGAAGAGCCATATCGACGTCTCAAGGCTGAGAGTTGAATTCTGGATTGTCCTTCATATGAGCAGGAACTGCAGTGCAGTTTTGAATCTCAAATTCGAACGGCGCTGTGTATGAGTCAACTGCAGGCAACAGCTTACTCTGTGTACCATGATATAATGAGTTGGCAACAAGTCACGCATGTGAAATTACACTGCTGCGTATCATTTGTAAAGAAAAAAAATACATCCTTAAACTTAGTTAAGGCTAGAGACTCAAGATTTCGACCTGCAAAGACATGCCGAATATCTCTGTCGACCCTCAACTCAATATCGCTGTATGTATCAGGTTTAGGTATCATATAATTACAAATGGATACCACCAGCGATCTTGCGGTTCAACCTACCGCATAACCCAAGAAACCATGAGCCAAAGGAAGTCACAGCACTACTGGTACATTATGCTTTTAACCTCGATCATCGGACAAATTAATCGATAAGCTCTGGCACGGAGAAACATCCAAACAACTAACTACTCGCTTTCCGTGGAATAGTATATACTCTGCTCAAAGTATGGTGTCATCCGTTGACCACACCAGAATAGTTCAGCAGATCCCGCGACCGGCAGTTCTCTTTAATAAGTATACGGACGACGACGTTTGACTGGCACTTTGCAATTCTTCATTGATAGCAGTGAACAGTTGTTTGCTGTAAGTTTTGTCTGAGTAGTTCGAGATTCAGCAAGTACCTACCTGCATTGTCGTTTCCTCTCCTCACCTCACCCCCAGCAAGGGACTGGAGCTACCTGCCAGTTGTCGAGCAGCTGTCAGTTATTCTTCATCCTATGTCAGAAAGAAAGTCCATGGAATTTCAAACAAAACACTTTTCATTCTTCATTTATTGAACGGAATAGAGAAACTTGAACTCTTCAACGAAACATCACATCACATCGCAAACTTGATCATTCTTACAACCAAATTCTTACTCTCTTGTCGTGCTCTAGCATCTACCTTCTTCATTGACAGTACAGTACTGGTATCCACCCCTACACCCCTACACCACTCCACCTACGGGCAGGCATTGATGCCCATCAGCGCTCTACACTATCTCCATACGGGACTCCTCTTCCTATTGTAGGACATTCCAACAGCGATCATGCTCCTCAGTGGCCGCAAACGCCTTACGTTCTCTACCTCGGGCTCTACAGGTACCAGAAGGGAGGAACTATCGGGTAGGCTTCCAGTAATAGCCCCCACCAACAATTCAAGTCGACAGCTCTATCGGGATTCTGATTGGTTCCCTCCTTCATCAGACGAATCCGTACCTCACGACGCTAATCCCACTCCTCGGCCCCTGCGCAGCAACCCCTCGACTCTTGGATCCACCGCCACCGCCCTTGACTGTTTTCCCATCAGTGACTCGGGCATCTCGAGCTCCTCAAGAAACTCGTGGCTCTACGCTCGCGCCCCAGCCCACTTCGCCGCTGCCGCCGCTGGGCCTGACTCTCCAGGGTCACTCACGTCGGCGTCGCTGACGCAGTCACCGTCGCCCCAACCCAGAACCCCTTCCACTGGCCATCTCCTGGCCGGCGCTGACGCTACTACTGCTCCTGGCGCCGCTACTGCTCCCTCTGTTAGTACCTTTGCCTGTACCTCTGCGACAAATGCTAGTGTCAGTACTTGTACTGCAGCGGATCCTCCCTCAAGCGGCACAATTACTCGTTCTGCTTTCGGCACCGTTTCTGCCAAATCCAAATCCCAATCCATCTTCATCGACGACTCTCCTCCTCCTTCTCTCCATAGTTTTCTCTCCTCCGGGTCGCCTCGAGAACCTGACTTCTTCCGCTCGCCGCCTACTTCTGAATCTTTCTTCGAAACCGATCCGTTAGTTGTCGCAACCTTTCAGACCTTGGGCGTCAGTGACACGAACAAAATGACCACTGGATCTGCGCTTGACCCTTCTATGGGCCGCCCCCGCGGTGACTCTTTTGTCAGCGCCGGCCCAAAGCCCATTTCTATGAACAACGCCAGCCGCGACAATGCAAACCGAAATCGACGAGAATCTCTTGCGGGTAGTCTCATGGGTGGTATGAGCTGGGGTGGTGTATCCTTCGGCAGCTTCGTTAGAGACGAGTAAGTCAAACATGTTCATGAATGCACATCTTCACGCCTCCCTCTGTACTTGTTCAAAGCTCTCCCCACCGATCTTTGCCCTACTCCAGTTCCCTGTCGCCGCTGCTGTCTTTGACCTGCTGGCTATTCGCTCGACAGCATCGCACAGCACCGAAGACCTTCCCGAGTTTCGCAGAAATGTCTGTTGCACGAGATGCGGTAGTTGCGTCAAGCTTCAACAAGTCGCCTCCACGAACATGTTTGCGCCTTGAGTAAGCGCCTACTTGAAGGCCGTTTGTCATGGGTGAGACGGTTTATAAGCAGGATTTAGCAGCATCAGTCTGCTTGTTTGTTTTGCCTCGTCATGCTGTCACCTTTTGTAGTTGTCTGCTGAACGATTTCTCGCATGGGAATCATTGACTAACTATCATGTTATTAGTCTCCTGATGCAAGGCACTTCACCTTCACCTTTCGGGCCTGCTGCCCACCAGTCACCATCCTTCCACTCATCTTCATATCTCCCCAAACTTGAGGCCAACTTCATGCGAGATTTCACTTGCTGTGGAAACATCCTACCCAACCTTCACGATCTGCTCCAGCACTATGAGGAAGCACACACCCAGCCGAGTCCCAATGCTACTCGGAATAACAACTTCTCCCAGTTCTCACCCATGGGCATGCAAGGTACGACCAGACTCCCAAATTCTCGATCCAACTCGGCAACACCGGGCCACGGTAATGCGCAGACCCCAACTACGCCTTTTGGTCAACAAAATCGGGCCTCCGGCTCTGGCATGCACATGATGGGCGGACAACAAGGGCCTGGCGATGCACATATGGGCTCAAATATGATGTCGAGCCTCAACGATGATATGGACGCAGTGGCTGATATGGAGATGGACGATGCGGTTGGCCCCATGGAGATGGATGATAGCCAACGGATGCACCAAACGAGGCAACTATTTGGCCAGCAGCAGCGGCCTGAGCTCAACATGAATACATCCGGCATATCTCAGGCTCTACGGACCTCTCAGCCTCCCACACCAGCTGCCGCAAGCTTCGGTCTTCAGAACAACCCTACCGTGTCATCTGTCAACACGCCGACCCTAACGACTCAGCAAGGACAGGTGCCTCAAAGAGGACAAACATCAGAAATGGACGAGGACATCCCTGGTATGCCCATGGGTGGCAACGCCAACGATCTTGGGGACATGAGTTTTGGGGGTAACCAAGCTAACAACGATTCCAACTTTTGCATCAACGATCCCGGAAAACATTTATTTTCCCCCAACGGCACTGGCTTCTCAGCTGCCAACCGTTCTCTTCAGGCGCAGCTGGCTCAGTTAGGGCTCACACAAGCTCAGTTGAATGATCCTGTACAGAACAAGGCCTTGATGCAACGTCTACAGAGTATGATGATGCCCGAGGAGCATAAGCCATTCAAGTGCCCTGTCATTGGTTGTGAAAAGGCGTACAAGAACCAGAATGGCCTCAAGTAAGCAGTTGAAAACTCTTGGCTCAAATGTTTCAGCCCGAACTAACACTCTTCTCACAGGTACCACAAGACACACGGCCATCAGACACAACAGTTGCACGAAAATGGAGATGGCACATTCTCGATTGTCAATCCCGAGACAAGTGCTCCTTATCCCGGTACACTGGGTATGGAGAAGGAAAAACCTTTCAGCTGTGAGACATGTGGCAAGCGATACAAGAACCTGAACGGCTTGAAATATGTGAGTTAATGACACGGTTGTGTCAAATCTGTCACAACTCTGTTCTTCTTTTTTATGAATAAATTCTAACACCCAAATAGCACAAGGCACACTCGCTACCATGTAACCCGGAATTCAAACTACAAGCTCTCGCTGTTGGTATGAATTTGCCAGGAATTGGCGAAGACCAGATGATGCAATAGAGAGCGGCGATCGGGAAGAGTCCGCCATAGCGTACAACAGCGTTACTCGAAGAAGCGATAACCTTACCGGCTCAAACGGTGACGTCGTAAGTAGGGCTTTGGCGTTGAAATTCGTACAACTACGGTTGGTCCTTCGTGGGTCCGAAATGGAGGTATCGCCATCCAGCCACTTTCCCCTCTCTTCTCTTCCCCTGCCTTCGACTTCATTCGATTCCCTGGCAGTTGGATCTCTATGCGGCATCAGCATCAGCCCCATTCTTTGACTCGCGCCGGCTCGCGAGACATGAATTGCATTGTTTTAGGCGTCCTTGCCTGTCTATACTATACCCCTCCTCTCCCGGTCATTTCTGGTCTTTTCCCAACCCCTTCTACGCGACTATGACATCTCGCAATGGCGTTGATGTGCATAGCATTTTCTTCGGCCAGATGCTTTACAGTCGCAACCACCAAAATAGCAAGTCTGACCTCGGTTGGATCTTCTCTCGCTACCCTGGCAGCTTTGGTCTGGTTTTTTATCATTATAACGATGTTGATTCGCCGCATACCTAGGCAGTTGTTTGATGTTACGAAGACAGCGCATTGCCAGTCAGCTTCCCAGCAGGGCCATCAACCTGTTATTTGGTCCCGCTGTCATTCGGCTGTCGACTAGCTTGAATTTTAGTGTCCGCGACCTGATAAAGCGACACCGTCGATTGACTACTTGTAGTCACCATTCGCGACACGCACTTGGTTTCTTGCTTGGGTTGCTCTCGCTACCGAACTCGCCTATACGCACTTTGCTCTGCGGAACTGGCGAGGCAGAACCCGGGTTGTCGTCGTTGGTATATTATCTTGGTCTGAGCTCTGGATATCTCTGATGTGCCAGCGACAGTTGGTTCATTACTACGTGTTACGATGCAGGGAGCGGTGATGAAGGAGTTCTGGTATCTGTTCTGTTCCCTCTTCACTTCTCTTCACTTCTCTTGTTTTCTTGATTTCATAATCGTTTATCCATAAAAGTTGATGAGTTTTCTACTTTGATTTGTTTGGTTACGGGGGGAAAAAAGGTGTTTGGATTCCCATGCAGACCTTGTTGTGTTTATGGTTTGTCAATTCTTGTCCCTGACTAGCTTCTTCGTCAGTGAATTGATGCTAGTAAAAGTCTCGGATGGACGGGCGGTACGGAATCGATTTGGAAGACAGGAAGGAAAAAGGAATGGTGGTCGATAGGTTTAGGATCCTTGCTCCCTACATGGGGGATTTTCTTGTCCCTGCTTCTCTTTTCTTTTCCTTTCATTTTCATTTCCGCCTTGTCTCTCCAATTAGGTGGATACGTGGCGCTTTCGATAGACATCATGGTTCGAAATGAACTTGTTAACAGTGTTCCTACTGATCCCTTTGTGATGATTCATGCTCTACTAGCTAGTCCAGTTGATCGAACAATAATGGACTATTGCTGTCTCGGTGCCGTCTTTCAATATAGCCTCTACCCCCCAAGCTTTCAATAAATGAGATGACTGTCGATCTGATTGATCCTTCTGTGCATCGCCTCGCTCGCTCTAACTTGTTGCGAAACGGGTTGTGAACAGGGTTGGTAGATGCTCCGGCGCGTGCCTTGGACGGGGGATCGCCATTGACATCTCGGCTCGAATAACTGTAAAAGGATTCACCACCCCCCCCCTTCCCCCAAAAGAACACGGTCCTTTTATTCGAT
>JABFFC010000039.1:0-27497 GCA_013623535.1 Fusarium penzigii
GGGTATTTGTTTTGTACAGTCCAGTATGTACTGCCTGTGTATGAGTGAGCGTGAGTAATAAGTGTGGGAAGAAGGTAGATATTTGAATTGATTTGTAGGTAAGTGGGAGAGAACACAGGCTTAAAGAGAGGGAAGAGATGATGATGGAGTACTTCAAGCCTGTCAAAGGGTGGGAGGGTGAGAGTGAGGGTGCGTGCGTGCGCAGGGGTGGAGGGGCGTGTGGGATACGCTACCTTAAGTTTTCGGCAAGGAAGGTCCTGCGCAAGTGCGTAGGTTAGGTAGGTCAACGAGATGGATTGAAGTTGGGAGACCAAGAGGAAGTAGTGCTTTCTTGCAATGGAAGTCGCAAGATTATTATTGGGAGAGGAAGGGGTGAATGGAGAAGTCAAGAGGAAAGAAGAGGTGAGGTTTGTGTTCTTGGAATTCGAATGGACATAGAGCAAGACCGCAAGCGGGAGACGAAGCGATGGCCTGATGGAATGGAGAGAGAAGACTGCTCACCTTGGGAAACTTGGTGGTAGGACCCTGAGGAGAGGAAGGGTTGGTTGATTGGGTACGTGGTCGAGTTAGATGGATGAGTGGGTAAAAAAAGGGCAAAGGAGGTAGAGAGAGAGAAAGGTTGGGTCTGGTCTGATAGAACAAGCCCTACGTCTGTCTTGTCCTGTCTAGTCTTGCCTTGCGTTATTTCGAAGCAGTAATATCGTTCATTGAACTGAGCCAGAATGTTTCAAGATAGTGTTGGGATGGTCTCTGTGTCAAATCCGTTGGTGTGTTCGCAAGCGCGACAGTTGGAGATTTGAGTTGAGGTTCGAACCTGTCAAGCTTGAGACTTGAGGAATTGGGTTTCGGGAGTTGAACTCGAAGATTCTGAAAGGAGGTTGTCACTGGTTTCGAGAACATAGGGTGGTCCCGTTGTCTTGACTTTGACGTAGTTCTTTGTGCCCTATTCACTTATTGGTGTCTGGGGACTTCAAGCTTGTTGTATGAGTAGGCACAGGTAGTGATGGATATCTTTCAAGTGGATGAAGAGAAGGAACGGTTGCTTTATTAGCAGGCGGGAGAGGAGAGAAATAAGGGGGACGTCTCCCTCTCTTTCTCCGACACTGGGTAACAATTTCGCAACTTCAGAAGGGCAGGGAAAATGTGTCATGCGGGAGAACGGCCGCAATGCAATTCGCAAGTTTGCCGGTGTTTTAGGGTTATGAAGCACCCCAAACCAGACAATCCAGCAGATCCGCGCGTCAGGTTGGAGGATGCGGTCCTCTCGGAGACTCTGTGGTGTAGTCACTCAGGCCAAGAGTTCTTTGCTGCTGGGCTATGCAAAAACAGGGGGAGGATTTATTTCCTCCGTCGCCTTTTTTTTCCCCTTCCTTAAGCAGTTCCCTCCCCGTGGCAGTGTGATCCTTGAAGTCGGTAGAGATGGTCTTGAGTATGGTATTGACGTTGGGCGTGCAGTGTGATTGAAGTGGATCTCGGTACCTTTTGGTCGGTCCGGTATCAATGGGTAAGGTAGGTTGGTGTTTTTACCCAGTACTTTTTTTCCCAAGAGAAAAGAGCTAATCACGAGCATGCAAAGGCAACCAGGTGCACAAAGAAGAACTCGATATCATGGAGAGAAAGAGAGGATATCGAGACAGACAAGAAATCGTGAGGACTTCTTGATGTGATGAGGGTATAGATATCTAGATACCTTTAACAAGTACTTAGAGGGAGTGCAGTTACTCGTTAGTGTTCGCAACCATATGCATACCTTAACTCAACTTGCCCGGGCAGTCATCTCCCTAGCATCGACTTGGTGTGCCCATCGCCCCGTTTCATCTCATTTTTTCTCTCCTAGCACATACGTTAGCACAACAATTTTCAACAGTCCCAGCTGATAAAGAACAATATGTCTCTCTCTTGGCTCTGCTCGCGTCTTGTTCTCCCCATTCGTCGGTCTTTCTTGTTAGTTAGTCAGTCTCTGCCTGTCCATGTCTCTCCACACCAGAAAAGCTCCCGCTTCCGAATGCACCCACACCCACACCCCTCCTCTCACTTGCTAATGCCGTCCCAGATGTCTAAGCCGCATGCACCCTAATCCATGTCCTCTGAGCTCATCGATATACTCACCCCTAACAGTGCGCTTACTAGTTCCAGGTCTGGTTAGTGGATAGGGTGGGTACTACGTACGTGCAGCAGGAGCAGAGCATGTGCTTACCTTGTTCAACATGGGCTTTGGGCATAGGAGGCAGGTACAGTACAGTACAGTACTAGTAGTATGGAACGAGCTCTGGGTACTCTCTCATTCTCGAGAGAGAAAAACGATAATCCTAGTAAAGCTGTAGGGGAGATCTAGCATAATAGGCCGTGAAGGGGAAGAGACGAGGAATAGCCCTGGTAATTGAGATTGAAACTCCAGTTTTGGAACCAAAAGGGCCCTGTTCTGTCGCAACCCTTATTCTCTCTCTGATCTTCTTATTTTATTTAATATTTTTCTTCTTCTTCTAAATACTCTTTCCTACTTTAAAATTTTCCTTTTTCTTTTTCTTTTTCTTTTCTTCCTCTTTCTTTTTCTTTTTTTTTTTTCTTTTTCTTCTTTTCTTTATTTTTTTCTTCTTCTCCTGTTTTTCCCTCTTCTGTCATATACCATCCTCCAATGCTCACTGTACTCCAGCTGATGTTCTCTTGGCTTCGTGTCTCATCCCATCCTCTAACCCATAAGAATTGCATGTACATGCCCATATTGCGGATCTTCCCTTATTTCACATGCGCTGATCCCGTTCCTGATTTGTGTTCCCTGAACCTGGCAGGACTAACGCACTCGGTACTACGTAGTGCTCTCATTTGGGTCCATTTCCTGGGCTTCTAGACCTTTCGCTGTCACTGATGAAACTGATTTTCAGTCGTCTCATCTTGTCGCTGTCGCCTACCTTGTTGATACACACGTAACCGTACGTGATTATATGATTATATGCCAATGCGCTGATACTGAATACGCTTTTCCGTGTTCAGCCCTGGACACGAACGGTTCTGTCAGGCCCTTCAGAATTGCACGGACTTGGTTTTTTTTATCTTGGCCTGCTTTCTTTCAATCAAAATCATCTGTAATGAATCGTCATCACATATGCACACATGGATTGATTAAAAAGCAGGGCTCCTGCAAGCAACCATAAGTCCCAACAACCAAACTAAGGCCAGTGATCTAAGGAGATGAATAAATGGAGAAAGAACACTTTCCCCAAGCCATCCCAAGTCAACCAGACTGCAATTGCTTTGGCGCTTTTCGTCTGCTAAGAGGAGGAGGGGCGTGGTTCTAACCTTTTCGCTCACCTGTCTTTGCTAATCTTTATTGAGGGGTCTCTATCATTTGGCAAGTGGAAAGTGGGCGTCGGATCCGGGGGTGGGAATTTTAGAAGGGTGGAGGGGGCCACTGAACCACTGCCGAGTTCGTCACTACCTACTGGCAGTTCTTCGGGCTTGGGTGGACACTGACCTCTGGTTACGCTTGGCCCATTCGCTCATCGGCACCTTACAATGCAGCACAGTATTCTGCTTACCTCACTCACCCTTCCCACGAATGTCTCTTTATAAGTTTCATTCAAGCGAGAACAGAAAGAAAAAATGGGGGGAAAAAAAAAGAAGAAAAAAATGTGGCACCTCTTCAGCCCATGTTGTTCAAGACGGGGATGATTTCTATCAGTTCTCGCTTTTTCTTTACGTCTTCCCCCACTCTCATCCTATGCTGAATCTCTCTGCCTACACTCATCTCCTTCTTTAACATCATCTCTTCCCTGCAACCGGTGATCTGCAACCACTGTTTGATTGCAGCGCCTGCATAATCGTGCCGCCAGAAAACAATTTCGCGTCCCTTGTGCAGGAATTTGTAGATCCAACGCTTGCGGTCGGGCTTCATAGGTGATGTGATTGGTTGCGCCTTTGCGGCTTTTACCTAGTACTCGAGCACTCATATCGACCCCGACCCGACCCTATGATACTTCTGCTGTAGGTAGTCGTAGTAGTAGTATTAGTAGTAGTACGCTTCCTAACATGCCGACATACACGGGCATCAGTTCTCAATGTGCTCAATGCACACACAGCGCAGCGCGCAGTACTCGGTACCATACTGGCGATAACAGTGCCCAATCCTCCGTGCTCAATCTGCTAAGACTCAACAACCCTGCAATAACTTGGTACTGAATGCCTCTTTTCCTCGGCATGTCATGCTAAGTATTGGATGTGTTGAATAGCTACGAGGTATGTACCTGGGTCTGGAACCTCTGTATGCTATCTACAATACAGGACTTTACCATGTTCTCTCTCTTCAATTTGCATTCAGCTACATCTGATCACTGGCTAGCACGCGCTTTCTGTTGATGTTTGGTGATTCATTTATTTCTCCCGAAATCTCGATCAATTATCAACCGTCTCTCTCTATTTCTCACTAGACTACTTAGCTGTTTTTTCTCTTGCCTTTTATCGTCCGAAATCGATCCATTATTTTATCACCGGTGTTGAGATGAGAGGGGGGAGGTCCCCTTCTCTTGAAAATCACACTAAGTCTCACTGGCAGGTTCCGAAGCCTCAAAGCCCAGTGGGCTGTGGTTGGCTCAATTTCATCTTAGGCCCTCCCCCCTTGACAGATCCCTAGAGCGCACTGACCTCAAGATGCACTTAGCTTCGAGGACAATGCGGTTAGTGTGGGTGAAGCAACCCCAGTTTAGTCTTTGTTTTTTTTCTTTTTTTTTTCTTTTTTTTTTTTTTTCCTTCTTCTTTCTTTTCCCCTTCGTTTTTGCTCCTGTCCCGTCAGAGGAGCTTGACTACTCGCACTGGGTTGACTGTGCAGGTACGTACCCTGGGAGAAGTTAGGAGGTTGGGCTGGGTCAGATTCATGATACATTCCGCGAGCAGAGTGGTTGGCGTTGTAGTTGGGGTTGATATTGATTGATCACTTCTTACCCTATCATCTCTTCTCTTCTATCTCGACACCCTCCTTTCTGGGACTTACTCCATTGAATGAACGATCAGGATATCTCTCATGCTTAATGTTTTAACAAACACTACTATGAAGCACTCTCTTTACCCATGAAATAGACATTTTTTTGCGTCCCTTAACCTCCCCCTGGTTCCTCGTTCCCTTTCTTCCCTCTATTTTTTTTTTTTCTTTTTCCTTTTCCTGTTCTCAACCCCCCCTCGTCTATTCCTCATGTTCCCCCCATTCGATTTCGTTCTGACTATACGCGTGCTAAGCCGCATTGGACGAAGATCGCGTTATCCTCTGCTCCCTAGCAGACCAGTGACGTATCATCGACGCGGACTCAAAAGGGCCTGAGCTGTTACCGCATCCGTTTGTCTTTGTATTTGTATTTGTGGTTTATTGTGTACTTCCTGTACGGTAGCTCGAATGTCTTCCTCAAGACTCTAGTCTCTGAATCCCTGCTAGAGTCTGTTACCCAATCATCGCTGTATCAGCTCTCTCTTGCATCCAACGGAGTAATTGATCCAGCTCAATCGCATCTCAGGGTTATATTTTTTTTTTTTTTCTTCTTCTTGGTGTGAACGGTACGGTATCAGGAACCCACTTGCGTACTACCATCAAGAGGACTGGGCGACTGATTGATCGATAATTTCTTTGCGCGCAAATAAAGCAATTCGGTACAATGAACATGATCTACTCTTGAAACACCAAAATAATCAAACAATCTGCCACAGTCATCATTCCCATATCTTCAATTAAAATCACGACAACACTTATAAACCGGTCAGAAGCGCCACAATCTTTACATTCCTTTCATTCTCTCGCTATGTCCGTGGCCGTCCGCCATGGCCCATGATCCATGCCCCTTGAATCAACCAACCTATTATGCACTCCCTGTTCCCTTCTATGGACACACTTTGTGCTGTACTGTAGGTGCTCTGCTCTTCATGTTTGAGCCCTCTTTCTCTTTACCCCCACCTCCCGTCCGGAACCCCGGAGACGGCCGAGGCGTCCGACGCCGGCCCTGAGCGCCCGACGGCAACGCTGTCTCGGGTTAGGGCGAACCTCCTTTTTCTTTCCCTGCCCCTGCCCACTTCCTTATTTTTCTCAACTTCAATTCTCTTTTTCCTTCGTACTGTACATTAGGCACATAACTCCACTAAACCTACAGTACTAATAAATGGACGCACATACCATGTCAATCCCTCCCCCCAACCCGCCCCTACTTCACAAATACTACCACTTCCGCTACCAATACTTCGTCTCTCCTCCTTGTAAGTCATGCTCATGCCCATGTTATTGTTGCATTCCCCTTGGAGGAAATCGGCACTACCGGCTACGGCAGAAACTATCAACAACGTCCTTGTTTCCTCATTGTCTTTGTCTCATCTCGTTCATGGGTTCTATTCTAGGGTGTCAGTCAGTAATTCATCATGGTTCATGGTTTCAGTTTCAAATGTCAGTCAGTGTCAGTGAGGCGTCATTGTTAATAAGTAACGTACTCAATGCTTGCATGCATGTGTACCGTGGTGTACGTATAGACGACGGGAGGATTGCCTAAGACCCCCGAAATTTCTGGTCTGCCCTTTGAACATTCTTGCCTTACTTGTCATAAACGTTGATAACTAATCAGAGTAACTAACGTGAGGTGGTAACCATGGTGGTGCTTTGACCTGGGCCCGACCTGGCTATCCCCGTGTTGTTGAGTTATTGACCTCAGCTACAGGCAGGTTCACCGCAACCATCAGTTACAACAGCAACAGCGACACTCAAATGAAATCAACTGACCATGTCATGCATGTATGTACTTACAGCAACTACGTGTGTTATTTCGTAGGTCTGTACGATGACGGTGAGAACGTGTAAGGGTGAAAAAGAAAAGCACGCTCGTCCCATACAAGTGACTACGGACGGAGAGGCATGAACAACAGAAAGGAAAATAAAGACAACAATCGCAACATGAATGAAGTATAGATTGGATTGAATCACTCCCCCAGACTTTTCGCGTGTTTTGCCATATTTTGGGTAGCACCAGCGAACCGTCATGACTTTGAGTTTATCTGTATTGTATTCCTTCCTTTAGCCCCCCTATTCAGCAGCATTGTCGTCGCAATCTTGACCAGTTTCGTGTAAAACAGTAGCAATCAATCTCCATCATGTCTTGTCTGTGACTGTCATGTTATCCGTCTGCCTGTTGGACCATTCTCGACCACGTACATCATTCTGTTTGGGGATTAGTGATCGCCTGAGTCCCAACGGCATACCGCAATTTAATACGGGATTCCTTGCAAAAACAAAACGGGAAAAGAATATGTTCATTTGACTTCATTGCCATCCTTGCTTCTCTCTTGTCATGACAGGCACTGCCATGCTTTTCGCCTCGCCTCGCCTCGCCTCGCCTGGTCCTTGTCCTTGTCCTTGTCCTTGTCCTGCCTTCCCTTTCCCTTTCCTTTTCCCTTGCCTTGCCTTGCCTTACCTTACCTGACCTTGTCGACATCCTGTTCACTTTTTTGTCGCCTCTTCCTCCCTTTTACCCTCTCTTCCCTTATTTCCCCCCTAAACCTAACCTCCACCATATTGTGAAATTTGGTCTTCTTTTTTTCTTCCCTGTCCTGTCTTGTTGTCGCAGGTTTTTCTCGATATCTGTGTTCTTCCGGTACCGGTCCCCTATTTTTTTTTAACCCTCCCTCCCGCGAAACTTTTTTCCCCTTCTTCCTCCTGCGCTTTCCGCCTCTCCGAAAAGACCCTCGCGTGGTTAAATCCTCCACTCTCCCGATTCCGTGCGGTAACAGACACTGCGCAATTTCGACGACGCATCGACCGACCAAGAATATCTTTGGGTGAGTGATGAATTATTTTTGGCATTTCTGGCATTTGGCACATGATGGATTCGGTTGGATTTGTAAACAATTCCCGAGGTTGGAGGGGCTGTATTGGTTGTCTCAGGTGCCGACACATCGCAATTCGACGTTTGTCCGCAGCGGCATTTTGATACAGCACAACACAGCACACTCGCACCCGACATCAAAACTTGCAGCAACTCGTTGTCCCTGTCGACATCAGCTGCGACTATAATGCATCGACGTTGGAGATACACGGATCATTCAGAACGCTAATAGTAGTGCGCAGCCCATTTTCGGTCCAACACAAACATCATGTCGTATTACGATAACCCTCAGTGGTCGCCTGCGACCCAGAACAACTGGGAGCATCAGGGGTCAACCACTCCTGTCAGGGCTGGTATGCTTACATTCACATGAACCATCTCTCTCTTCCGCCGCTAATAATGTAGGCGCCAACGGCCCTCAGCCCCAAGACGACTACGCCTTCTCTTATCAATTCGATGGTACGTCGACGACACAACGCAGTTCTTCAACCTTAGCTAACTTGAACAGAGGTTGATCGCGCCTATGAGAACCTCCAAAAATCCGGAAAGGGTTACGGCATGGGAGGCCGACGTGAGTCCACGAACCCCTTGACCCCCTATTAACACACTAACCCGTATAGACGGCCGCCAGCACGCGGGATCTCGACCTCACTCGGTTAACAACTTTGATGACAACCGTAGTCCCCAGGGTCCTAACCTTCAGAACTTCTACGCCTCTCAGCGCCATCAGCCCTCGCGAGGCTCCAACGAAGCAGAGCAGGTTATGCAGGCAAAGAGAAGGATGGCAGCTCAGCGGGAACGAGAGCTTCGAAACCTGCACACGGAGCAGCAATACCAGCGAAGTAGGCCTCCCTCTACTGTATAGCCCTACCATGGAAGGAAAAAAAGATGCCAAATAGAAAGAAAGAAAAAAAGAGATTTTGGTCGGCTTCTTTTTGAACCGCTTCATGTTTTCCTTCGTTATCCCACACAGCACTGTAACTCTGTTCTTGGGCTAACAACTCTTCTACGTAGCTGTCCTCAACGAGATTCCTCTCCCTGCCAACAAGCACATGTCGGAGGAGGAGACGCGTGACCTGATTGCACGCCAGCGCAGTGCTCTCTATGGTGAGGGCCAGTTTGCCGACAAGACCGGTTACGTCGACGAGACGGGTATTGTCCGCACGGGTGCCCCCTCTGTCAGCGGTCCCTCCAGCCTTCGTGGCCCCTCGCCTCTGGCTTTTGACAACAATGCTAACCGTGCTGCTGGCGACGGCACTCCCGCCCCGACTGGCGACGGCAATGTCCCCTCGTCCGAGCCCAACTCTCGTCCTCACAGCACTGTGAGCCCCCAGACCGGACCTACCAACAGAGTGTTCGACAATGCCCTCGGTCCCCAGAGCCGCACCAGCACCTCGAGCCCTACTGGTGGATCACCACCTCGGGACCTTGCCCCTGGTTCCAAGCCTCAGTCCAACACTGTCGCCCCCATCGGAACCAGACCTTCCGGTACCCCCGGTGCTTCAGGAAAGCGTTCGACCACTCCCTTGGCCTCGCCTGGCGGCTGGGGTCGGGGTAACGGTGTCTGGGGTCAGTCTTCGGGCCTGGGCGCTCCTGCCAGCGTCTGGGGTTAATAACGATATTGTTTGAATGAGACTTGTGGTACCGGCGTTTGCTATAACTGAAGAGTTCACTGGGGCAGAACTGGGCACGATGCTGGGTGGCATCGATAGGAGTTGACATTCGATTCTCTTTTCATTTGCAGGGCGGATAGGAGTTTGATGATTGCCACGGACGTCTACAGCATTGTGCCGTGGCATTGACATCTGGCACGGACAGTTCGGTTACGGGTATCGGAAGAAAAGCATGGATCGACTTGTGGTCTCGACTGGAGAAATTTTACCCATTGTGTTTTTTGGGACAAAATCCATTTGACAATGGATGGGTTTGCCGACTTGGTTCTAGAGCATCCGAGCGGCGTGTTTACGGAGTTGTCGATGTCTTGTTACGGCGCTAGTTGGCATCTGGACGGGATAGGATGATTTGGGTCGTTTGCGAACACGACGGATACACGGCTGAAGGGATTATCGTCTTTTTTTATCGTCTTTTGCGCTGGAGGGAAAGCAGGGGAGAAAAGGGGAGAAGAAAAAAAGAGAAAGAAACGAAACAAAACAAAACAACAAAACTGGCATTGCCTGGGGTTAGGATGGAAATGGTCAAGGGTTGGTTTTTAACTTGAATTGTCGTTTTTTCTTTGATGCGTGGGTTGGTACCGGCTAGGGTTATAAGGATTGGTCTATAGGGGTCTTGTCATGTCATGTCAGAGGGCGAAATTGCTTTATTGGGCATTCAGGGTGCATGATAACTTTTGGAAAGGTTATGATAATAAGACTGTGGAAGCATTTTATGGTAAATGAGGTGTCTATATATGTATGTGTTACCGTACTGTCTGGTCTGCTGTAGTCTGTATCTGACTATTTAGTGCGGCATGTCGAATGTGTGAGATATGAGGTGAAGATGACGATGACTGAAGAGAACCAACCCCTGGGGCTAAGATAAGGTTGGTTCTAAGAGATTAGTTTTGGTCGGCCATGAGAGACACTCAGGTACCAGACTAATGACAGAAGAAAAAGATGCAGTTGGCGTTTCACCATTTTGTGTCTTGCTCAGCAAAACGACTTCATGTGCGCGTCATTGTATCTGGATTGATGAGAAAACAATGGATGAGATTGACGCGACAAGAGGAGAAGAGGAGAGGAGGGGTTGTGGGCCAATAACCTCGATATGAACACATGCAGAGTGATCTCTGGATTGAGGGGAAGTGAATGACGGGCACATTGTTGGAGCGGAAAGGTGTTTTGTTTATATTTACTCGATTGTCTCAGCCATTCTTGTCTACCATTGTCAATCTCAGTTCATATCCTACTGCTTGTTACACTTAACGCCGTTCCCCTCACTTACTTACATACACATACACATACACATACACAACATGCCTCAATTCGACGAAAAGAAAGCATATGTTGAGCAGGAAGAATCAGTCTTCTTTGACGATGGTCGGGAAATCGAATTGTTGCATTACATCTATGGAAGAGATGACATTGAGCAGCTTCGCGATAACCCGGAGAAAGTGCTGCAGGCGATTGATGACTTTGGGAGGACGAAAAAGTATCTGATGAATGTGGGTGAGGACAAGGGCAAGATTGTGACGGATTTGATCGCAGAGGTCAAACCTAAAGTTATGGTATGTTTTTGAATTGTTATTCGCTGCTCTTTTGAGGTTGTGATGTTGATCTTTGTAGGTTGAACTTGGTGGTTATGTTGGATACTCTACCATTCTCTTCGCTTCGGCCCTCAAGAAAGCAGGCGGTACTCACTACTACTCTCTCGAACGCAACCCCGAATTTGCCGCTGTCATCACCTCCCTTCTTGACCTCTCCGGTCTCCGCTCCATCGCCCGCGTCATCGTCGGTCCCAGCGACCGCTCCCTCTCCCGCCTCCACTCTACAGGGACAATCTCCAAGATCGACCTCTTATTCCTCGACCACTACAAGCCCGCCTACCTAACCGACCTAAAACTGTGCGAGCGACTGGGCCTCATCACCGTGGGAAGCGTCCTTGCTGCGGATAATGTCATCAAGCCGGGTAACCCGCCTTACCTGGCGTACGTGAGAGCGAGTGTGAAGGAGAAGAAGGAGATGGGCAAGAGGAAGGGTGAGAATGGGTTTAGTGACAGGACGGCGAAGCAGTATGAGAGTAGGGAGGGGGAGGAGAAGCTCGATGAGAGTGAGGGGGTGCCGGCGTTGGTCTATGAGAGTAAGTTGGTGCACAGCTTTGAACCAACGGGCGTTCCGGTAAGTGGTTATCTATCTGCGAATATCTCGATTGTGATGCTGACTTGCATAGGATGCTGTTGAGATTACGCGATGTGTTGGAAAGGAGGATTAGACGAGGTCCGAGAAGATATAGACTGGACATACGTGTTCCTTTCCTTGACAACTTAGCGTTGCACCTCCTTATAAGACCAGAAATGATCTGATACTAGAGTGAATTGCGTTAACAGTTAAAAGACGAGACAAGTAGCTTTGTTTACTCCGTAGTACATCCATCAACACCTCATAAACACCCTTGGGCTCGCGAACACTGGGACAGGACTATTGATTCTGCCAAAAGGGTTCAATAAGATCATATCCTTCTTGTTTGGCATTGCTGTTCCCAAGTTGAGCTCCAGTGTTTGAGGACGGGCTGTTCTAGCCCCTGATATTGTACCCCTCGTTGGTGTAGTAGTGGGTCAATCCAACATCTAGCAAGCTGTTAGGCGTTTGAGAAACATCTTTTCAATAGTCTGACTTGTCTGCTGGTACTTCTGCATCATTATATGGATATCAATGAGTTGTATTTTCTCTTGGTGTTGTGGAAGTCGAGATACTCCTTAGTGCTGTTGATGAGTACCCTTTTGAAGCCCCTATATTCGCTGCCTATCCAGGTGGTGATGAAGGGAATGAACAGGAAACCGTGAGGCATGTTGATGTTTTGCCATTCGAGGAATTGGATACTACTTTCAGTGCCTCTAATAGCATATAAGATAGCGACCTGGTGTCCTCTAGGTAGTTATCCACCACCGATGGATTAACACTGACGATAACGCACTGGCGTTGCAGACGAGCATCTCAGTTACCACTACAGAGCATCTAGGGAGCCTCTAGTGATCGGAAGTATACATCAACCAACAGATCCCAATGGTCATTGTGCCGACTGAGTATTGTTACCTCCCCTTCTCTTCACCACGCTCCTATCGCAGTAGCAGTTTGACTACTGATAGACCTGGGTGAACCGCAAGAGTATATCGATGCACATTTCCTCGTTCAAACGCTTTAATCACAATCGCTTCATACCGATATCATAGAGCTATTGTTCTCCCCCCTCCTCTACGCCCCTATTCATTCTTCTCCTGAAGTACCTACTCAAGTACCTTACGGTGTCCCCCTATCACCTGACCCTGACTTCGTTGGTAACCCTAAGCACTGAAGCAATAAGGGTTTCTTGCCTTGCTCGCATTTACATCCCTTCTTCCTTTTCTACCAACCTCACCCGTTTCCCTTCACCTCGTTAGTCGATCACAACAACACGTAGTGTCACTGTCAACGACCGAAAGCATGGCTTCCTCCTACGAACCAGGAGGGTCTTTCTCCGCCCAGAAGGACAACAACAACACGACTGGCCCTGCTATCACCACTGGCTTTGGGGCCAATGCTCTCCAGGCTGGGCCATGGGCTTCTTTGCCTGGATCCGGCGGACATGAAGCCAGCCACTTGACCAACCAGCACAGCCTGGAGACCGTACGTTATATCTCTCTCTCATGCACCGCAAGTGTGTTAACCTTACTCACTATAAACAGATTGCAAATGTCGTCCAGTCCATCCAAAACACGGTGGAGGCTGCCCGCTTCTCCAACACCATCGCAACCAAGCGAATGGAGGAGCAGCTGGGCAAAATCGTTCGGGAACTCTGCATTGAAGACGAGAGTAGCTGCCGTTCCTCGAACATCAGGTCCCTCTCTCCCGTCCTTGTAAATCGCCGCATACATCCATTGGACCATCTCACCCTCGACCTTGGTGTGAGAGATCCTGTTACGCAACGTATTCCCACCATCTTCGACGGCCCCTGGGACCAGCAAGATGTTCTAGATGAGATCTTTGAGGAATATTTGGCTCACCCGACAACCCGAAATACCGTCAAGACTCTGACCAGGGAGATTGCCATATATGCCAACCATCAAGTCCGCCAACGTGTTCATGAGAAGGAGGACAAAGGTGAGTGTTCCAACATCGGGGTCAACATTTCAAATTCCTGGAAGTGTACTAACTCACCAACTCAGACAAGCTACTCGCCACCATCTCCAAGTTTTCTGATGACGAGTCGCTCCTGTATGCACAGTTGCTTCGTCAACTCAACAAAGCCAAGGCTGAGCAGGAGAAGGCCGCCAACGGCGGAGGGGACCAGGACCATATGATGGATGAGGAGGAGCTTTAGGTCGACATGTAAGCAATACTCGTGATGTGGAATCACAGTTGCTACGGCCTGGCCAAGATGTGGATTTGAAATGGACTTCTCGAATGGTCAAGTCTGGTGACCATGGATGATGAATGATGAACGGGTAGTCCATTTCTAAACTCGATCGACACGAGTAAATTATATAGTGATCGGAATGATGATCCTATCTCTAACCTCCTTCCTTTGCAATATTGTCGTGCAGGTTCCTTCCTTGATCTTCCATTCCTTCCCGCTCCTTCCTCCCTTTCTCTTAATCGATGCACATACATTACCTCTCCATGATTTACCATCTTGAGCTTTTCAGGATTCTCATAATGTCAACCTTTCATTCACTCGGATGTTATTCTTCGCCATGAGCTCACGTCGCGGCAACGACCCATCTCATCCATCACAACCTATAATCCAGCCAGTCAGGCGACAGATTGCGCTGGTAATCCGACGAACTCTCATTCATTTCCTCACCAATCCCCGTCAAGCATACGGGTAGATCAAACTCAGTCATCAACCGCAGCATCTCTCATGATTCACCCGCTGATCTTGTTGAGCGTTCAATCTTGCTGCTCTGTCAACCAATCAGATCCATGCCCGGTTAGCTCATTCGGTAGAGCGTGAGACTCTTACAAAATATTCACATCGCATCGGGCTATTCCTACAAACAAGCTTGAGCAATCGTGGTGATCTTTTTTCTTCTTCTTCTCTTTTTTTGTTCACTTTTGATGAGATCTTGAGATCGTTGTGAGGGTGAGTGAAAGTTGGAGGTGAGAATGGCTGAGTGAGTCTCACAGCCAAAAGTGTGGGTACCTAGGCAGGTACATGTGATCGAACACGACAGATCAATTGAGTGCAGTTCAAGATGGACATGAAGATAATTCGGTGACTTTGAATAATCGAACTGCCATTCATCGCTTCGCTTCTTGATGGGGGACAACTGGGCAAAGTGTTTTCCTTGGGTTCAGGGATAAAGCTGGGGACAACCCCTGCCCCTTGTCCTAGCGTACTCATATTCCGACCTCAACTCCACAAAGCATTCTTGTCAACATCTTGAATGTCTCAGCACGATACCATGTTTCCCTGACGAGCTCAAATCGCCTCCATCCTGGTCACTCCTTTCTTTTGCCAGTTCTTTCTTTTTCCTCCCTTGATTATTTCTTGCGTCGGGCCGGGCCGTGGGCTTTACGGCGTTTGTGTGCGCTGTCCTATCTGTCTGCCTCGGAACTAATCTGATGAGCTGGCTCTCGTCATCTGTTTCTCGTCTGCCGCCTCAGTTCCACAATGTTGTCCAGCTTCACCACTAAGCTGGCCCTCAAGAAAGTCGGCCTTCCGACCGATGTTCTTGACATATCCAAGCAATTCACAGCTGAGCCGCAGAGGCAGCCTAATAAATTGAGGAAGAAGCAACCTGAAGAGGACCAGGAAAGTGCCGGCTGGGGATCCTGGCCGTCGATCAAGTCGCTGCCCTTGAGTGTTCAGCCGTGGCTCAGCCCTCCTCCTGCAGCTGGCAAAGTAGGTCGTGTGCCGGGCATAGGTGACAAGGCGCCTGTGGATCGTGATAGGAAGGTTGTGCGTGGGAGAAGAACATTGGTCGTTTTTCTACGATGCGTTGGCTGCGCCTGTATGTTTACACTTTGCCCTGATCCAGGCTACTGATTATCTTGCTGACACACACAGTTGCACAAAAGACGTTCCTCAACCTTCGTACGCTGGCGAATCGGTATGGGAATGCCCTCGACTGCGTTGCCGTATCACACGCCTCGGAACAGGCAACCAGCAAGTGGGTCTCACTCATGGGCGGAGCATGGAGCGTCCGCATCATCGTGGATGAGGAGCGAGCGCTGTACGCTGCATGGGGACTCGGTACCGGTGGGATGTGGTATCTGTTCAACCCGACGACGCAGGTCCAAGGATGGAAGGAGTCTGGGTGGTTGGGAGACCAGATTGCGGGGGCACTACAGAAGAAGGGGGTCGAGGAGAAGCCCAAACCCCAGGCTAAGGCGGGTGCTGACGATGAAGAGGAAGATGGGCCGTCTACAGTCATGGGAAACAAATGGCAGGAAGCAGGAGCTTTTGCTGTGGATGGATCAGGAACTGTTGTGTGGGGAGGCAAGGCGTTGAGAGCGGATGATGTGATGGATTTGGATTTTGGAGCACGGATATTAATGTGTTGATGTTTACTAATAGATCTAATACGCGAACGATTTATGTGATAGTGCATGTTTACACGAGCAGTTTGACCAAGAATGATCAACAGCTATCATATCATAATGGCGATAACCTCCTGTGTGATTTCGTCTATTCGCTGGTCTCTAATATGTAGGCATGATGTGATAGTGATATTCTTGGCGTCTTATTGGGTTGGTCTGTCATATTAGCGCTTTGAATGCAAGTCGGAAGATTATCAAGGAGCCCATATTCATGAGAACCCATAATAGCAAGGTCGTTTTGATGACAGGTGCTATGTGTGTGGATGTTGGTGTGTTCAATTGGAATTTGGGCTATTATACATATCGTCTCGAGGATGATGTCTCAGTCTGAGTAGAGTAGGTCAAACAATTACATAGCAATGCTGTCAATTGTTATTGTGCAATACCATCATAGAGGTCATTGTGACAAAATGGCCATTAACATCATACCTGCGTTTGAGAGTACATAAGTCTGTCAAGGTCTCACTTAACAAACTCAATATACTGATATCTTACATGACCTCAATTTGCACAACCAAATTACGAGTGCATTTTCAACCATGCAGGTACAATCTCTATGAAATATAGACATGTTATTATTACACTCAATCGTCAAAATGTCATCCGTCGTATTAGCAAGAACTAAAATTACCAATAAGCAGGGCTAGAAATATTATCATGTTGTACAAGCTGAGAATGCTCGACAGTAGCTCCAAACGCCTTTCGCCAAAGTACAGTCAAGCTTTCTGCATCTGCCACAATGTCATGTTTATGCACAATGTACGATTACGGCCACTGACATGTATTATGCACTGCGCCCATCTTGTAGGCCTTCAGACACGAAGAAAAGGTAGAAATTGGTTGAAGAAAGAAAAGGAAAAATGGCGGCATTGGAGGCGTCTACAAGGCAAGCCAAGAATGCGCCGGAGGCCATGACTCCGATTGATTATAGGCTTCATGAGGTTCAGCACACCGAGAGATGAGGTAGCTAGTGGCAATAGCGAAGCGAACTAGCAGGATTGTTAGGAACGCCGGTCATCGTAGGAGAGGCTTTTTTTTTATTTGACGTGTGTACAGCAGCTGACGACATACGAACTGTCTCTTCATTCTAAGCTTATTCTTACCTGAACACGAATTTATCCCAGGTATCACGAGAAAAAAACAACCCCTCAATAGCTGAAACTCGTCTTGAGTTGTTACTGCACAGCTGAACCTGTATGTTCCGGGACCTTTCGCTCGCCTTACCATGTGCAAAGAAAAGGTCGTATACAAACCCGGCAGCTCTCCCCGTAGCACAGACCAAGATTCGGGTCCATGACCCCTTGTCAGGGAAGAAGGAAAGAAAGGGTACAAAAAAAAGGAGGGACTGGTGAGACGGGGTTACAGAGTGAAAGGAGGGAAAACCTTGAAGGTGTGAGCGTCAGTGGGAAGAAAAAAAAGAGAGAGCGGGTTGAGTCGATATAAATAGAAATTAGGGTCAGTATCGGACTTGATGGTTTGTTGATTCACGTTCCAGGTGAGGGATTCTAAACAGCCAAATATCACCATACCTCATGGTAGACTGTACAGAAGGAGAGATAAAGGACATGTCATGATGTATCTACTGACATGCCGAGCTAGTTTCCGTCAGATTGATAGGTAATCATAGCGTCTCTATCCTATTTTCTTTTGATATCTAGATCTAATTTAAAACACCCGATGCTGGGCGGATATCTGCATACATGTACAATGTATGATACGTGAAGTGCATCGTAAACAAGAAGTACCATATCCCACTTTTTGACAGAAGCAACTCTCAATGCGATGCAACTTGAAGAAAAAATTGTCCGCACGACCATCAATTATTTCCATTTGCTGTACTTCTCCTCATTTTGCCAAGTCTAGGCGTGTGCCTTTGTGACCTTGTCCATCTGGCGTGCATCTTAAGATTACTAGGTACCCGCAAAGGACGGACATTATCGGGCGTTGAGTTGAGCATTCAATCTATACCTACCTGTACTGTAAATGGTCCCCCTTTTTCCCATCGACTAATTCATGTCCTCAAGGGATGTTCCTTTTAATATGGCCTTAGAACTCTGTATTTCCCGCCCAATAGCGAAGTCGAGGAGGCAGGGACAACAAGAAGAGACCCGCGAAATTTTGGTGGTTGAACTGAGTTTGAGGGGAATTAGAGGACCGACACTTTGGAAACCGAACCAGGTCCCCCTCCCGGTGGGAAGTGGAAGTGGAAGTGGTTGGTGACAATCCTACAAAGTACCGGCCGAGACCATTTCTAAAGAATCATCCACCATGCCCTGATCAGACGTGACCTTATGGAGACGTACTGTACAGAGTAGTAGTCCACAAACAGCCCGACCGAGGTATGCAGGCCAGTAATCTGGGGGTGTGAGACCCGTGGTTAGGGGAGAGACAAAGATATCCCAATCTTCGTAGCGACGTGCACTAGACGTAGAAGGTCAGGTGTAGAAGGGAAGGGGAAGGGAAGCCAAAAGGAATCAGGGTCCCCTGGTTCAGAGAGAAGTATCATCATACATGTACATGTACTGTTGAACCCTTGTAGACCCAACTGACACGGCCAAGGGAGCAATCTCCAAAGTGTAAGAGAGGGAAAATGGAACCCTCCTTTTTGGGGTTTAGTCACCTAGTGCATTCATTCGTGTTTGAGGCTGTTGGACCTCCTGAATTTGAGCTATCGCTTCAAGGAACATCATTCTTGATCGAATGATTCATTACACGGCTATGTTGATTCAGTGATTATACTAACAGTTATCCACTAAGCCCTCTTCACAATTTTCTTCAACCCCCTCCTCTACTGGTCCAGTTCACAGAAAAAAAAACAAAATCGTCACAATCTACTCGGGTTAACCCACATATCCCGTTCTCTATAGTGTCTATATATCGCTCTTTTATTGCGGAGACGCTTGTTGCGGGTGGATCTGCACACGCCCCAGGTTGGCCCTGTTAGATGGACTTGTCTCTTCTTGATTAACTCCTCTCTACGGCTGTTGGATTTAATCCATGGAGTTTTTCCCCTTTCAATTGCTCCATCACTGTAACCCTCACTGTCTAAGAGAAGAAGAAGAAGAAGAAGAAGAAGAAGAAGAAGAAGAAGAAGAAGAAGAAGAAGAAGAAGAAGAAGAAGAAGAAGAAGAAGAAGAAGAAGAAGAAGAAGAAGAAGAAGAAGAAGAAAAAAATAGTGATAGAACATGTGCGATGGATACTGAATCTGTAAGTAGGCCTCATTTTTGTCTTCTTCAGCTTTCGGGACAAGGTCGTTGTGAATACGGACGGTAGCCTGGGGCAGCACATGATAACTGTTATACGGGGGAGACCTAAAATCAGGTACAGTCCAGACCAGACCAGTCCATCTGTGCACCACCTACCTAACCTAACGTTAGCCCTTTTTTACAGTGCGAGACTGACCAACCATCTGTGAGGTACAGTCTGCACTATCAGCTAAAACCCCAGAGCCCTTCAGCATCACTTCAAAGCACGGGCAGGCAAGAGAGTAGGCACACACGCACAAGCATAGCACACCTGCATCACACATCAACGGGTTTATGGTGCAGAGGGGTCTTTTTCTCTATTCATCCATTCTATCCCCGTTCACCCTAGGGCCACCCACCCCTTCACTTCCACCTAGAACCCATCTCCCAAGGTCAGATCCAGAACAGACCCCCCCTCTACCACCACCAATAGAACTCGACGTCTGCCCCGGGTACGGCACTTAAGTCAAGTCAAGTTCGAACAACTCTGGATGTCTCTTTCCCTCTTCAGCCAAACCTCGCCCTTTGATCCGTCCGTACTGTACCTAAAATTATTCCATTCTTCCCCCCCAATTTAACCATCTCGTTCTCCTCTTTCAAGACGAGAGAGAAAAAGGACAATAATAATAACAACTCACAAAAAGAATCCACCTTACTCTTTTTCTTTCTTCTTTTCCAACCTTTTCATCCAACAACAACAGTATCACCAGACGTGTCTTCTTTTTTTTTTTTTTCTTTTCTCCTGACTGCTTGTTTGATCAACTACCGTCATCGTTTTGTATTGTCCATTCTTCTTCAATCTCCTCCCACGCCTAGTCGACCCGGCGTCTTTCGCACCGAGACGACCCCTTTTGGGAAAATAACCCCCCCTCCCCACAAGCGCCTCCGTCTCATCCACACTTACTGGTTCACTTCAGTCACTGTCCACCATCAAGTCTTCAAATCCTCCATTTCCATCATTATCCGCGCTTCAGGCCTTCTTTTGCCGCTCTCAACCAACTGCTCGTCACTTCACACGTTTCCACCGTCCTTCGCCTAAAAGGGCGCTCTACTCTCTTCGTTGCCACATATAGGTTTCCGCTCTTCGCTATTCCTTTGTTCGTTCTCCAACTCGTTCGCTCACTCGCTTACCTGTCGCCGACCGTCATTTTGCCCCGAACAACGTCGTTTCGTGGTCATTCGCCCCTTCTTCCTGGGTGCCTCTACGCTGTCTGAACCCGCGAGCACTTGACCTATTCGAAATCCTCACCCCATTCTCAATCCTGTTAGATCGCCACCGTTTCCTTTTCTCCCCTTATATCAGGCACGGCGTCATTAGCTGCAACATCATCCCCCCCACAGCACTCCTGTCCCGGGGCTCGTTCGCTGCTCCATATGGACACTCAGACCGCTGTGGCCGAACCTCAACATCCTTATCCCTCAAGTCCCTGGAACTCTTCCACTACTACGACCACTACGACGAGCTCAAATACAAGTTCGACTTCGAGCGGCAATAGTCCTCCTGCCGTAGACGGCTCCCACTACCCCGACCCGGCCGCAGCTCAATTCCATTCCCATCTTGAGTTTCTCCCCTTTCTCCTCCCCCAGCAGTCAAACATCTACCACGCTCAACTTCTCCATTACAACAAGCTCATCTCTCCTTCACGAGGAGGCGGATTGCAGACGCCCCCATTGCCTCCGGTCGTTTCGGCCCCGCATATCCAGGCCGCTCCACGGTCGCGATCTTCCAGTAAGGCGTCGCTCAAGGACGCAAAAAACAACTCGGGAGGCCATGGGAACAGATCACATCACAACTCTGACAAGAACCGATCGGTTATAACAAAGGACACTTCAAAAATGCCCTCCAAAGCCAACGAGTCAAAGACGTTACCTCGTCGATCCGCAGCCTCCCAGGGACAGTCACACTCTAGTTCAGTGCCTTCGACGCCCCATCAACATGCTCGACAATTTTCCTTTGAAGATCGCGAGCCTTCTCCCACCGGCAACAACCATTCGCCGCGTTCTGCCTATTCCGAGACAAATAGTACATTGCCGTCATTGAGACCTTTGCCACCCAGGTTAGGTGGCTGCAAGTTCGAAACTGCTCAGATCAATTCTAGGAGAAGGATACCATACTCGGTCGGCAACGATCGTCTAGAAAAGCTGGACTTGAGGACGGTCAAGGGCAAGCTCACCGAGGATGAGGAGAGGAAGTTGGCAACTGACATGAGGGAGGTTTTTGACCGACTCCGCCCCACCCCAGCCGTTCAAGAGAATCGCAAGAAGTTGGTTGCCAAACTCGAGAAGATTTTCAACGATGAATGGCCAGGGCACAGTATCAAGGTGCACCTATTTGGTTCTTCAGGGAACCGTTTGTGTTCTGATGATTCAGATTGTAGGCTCCCCTTGAGTCTTCATCCACACTTGGGCTAACAAATTGCAGTGGACATATGTATAACAACTCCGTGGCGCGAACTGGAGGGGGTGTGCATGATTGCCAACTTGCTCGCTAAGCGTATGTTTCCCCCCTCATCACCTCAACGAATCATACTAATGAAAATGCAGGAGGGATGGAAAAAGTGGTATGTATCTCGGCTGCTAAAGTGCCCATTGTAAAGATCTGGGATCCCGAACTCAGCCTTGCATGCGATATGAATGTCAACAATACCCTCGCCCTCGAAAACACCAGGATGGTCCGAACATATGTCGACATCGACCCACGAGTTCGAGAACTGGCAATGATAGTAAAATACTGGACAAGACGGAGGATAGTCAACGATGCTGGTTGGTATTGCCCCTCGCTCACAACGACATAAGCTAACCGGAAAAAGCGTTTGGTGGTACCCTGAGTTCCTACACTTGGATCTGCCTAATCATTGCGTTTCTCCAGCTGCGCAACCCACCAGTCCTGCCATCATTACACCAGCTCCCGTATAAACTTACGAAGTCGGACGGAAAACCCAGCGATTTCGCAGACGATCTGGAGAAGCTCAAGGGATTTGGCGATAAGAATAAGTCGAGCGCTGCTGAACTTTTATTCCAGTTCTTTCGGTTCTATGCACACGAATTTGACTATGACAAATATGTGCTGTCAGTACGAGCGGGGAAGTTGATCACAAAGCATGACAAGAACTGGCACTATGCCATCAACAATCAGCTTTGCGTTGAGGAGCCATTCAATACCAACCGCAACCTAGGAAACACCGCAGATGAATACTCTTTTAGGGGTTTGCATATGGAGTTGCGTCGGGCATTTGATTTGATTTCAGTGGCCAACTTTGAGGAAGCTTGCGAGCAATACGTTTTTCCAAAAGAAGAGGAGAAGGTCTGGTCACGTCCAGCACCTCAGCCCCGGCCGGTCTTGTTGCGCAGCTCGTCCCAAACACATTCTGGGCGTGGTGGCCGAGGGAACCATCGCGGTGGCAGACACAATAATGGGAACAACAACTACCGAGGTGGAAACTCGAACAGACGGGCTTCGGCAGGCATTCCTGCCTATGACACCAACAATATGTTTATACCTGTCGGCATGCCTCAAGACATGCAGTGGTATCATAATCCCCAGTACCAGTTTCAGTACGCACAGCAGGATCTCATGACCCAGATGGCTTACCAGGAGAATATGAGGCAACAATTGCATCTATATGCTCAGTCACCAGCTTATATGCAGCACCAGGCGCAGGTTATGGGACAACAGAGAATGTCGACAAGCGCCGGCTCTACTCAGTCTCAGCAGCAGCAACCCCAGTCGCAACAGCAGCAGCAGTCGTCTTCAGATAGGTCAAGGACAAACTCGTTCGACAACCCTCCGTTGAGTGCTCCTCTGCGACAAGATCTTTATACTCTCTACGGCATGGCTTTGGGACCGCCCTATTTCCCACAGGCTGGTTACGGAACCTACCCATCCTCTCCATCTGCTACGAATGGAGCAGGAACAGCTCAAGATTTCCGGCGGCCACTTCAGCGATCAGTTGTCACAAATGAGGCGGGCGCTTCCGCGTCGGGCAGCACGCTTAGATCGCATTCTCAGCCCGCAACGCGCTCACCATCTTCAGCTCAGGCAGCCGCCGGCTACTTTGGTAGCCAGCCAATTCCCAATCCCAACATGAACAGTGTTCCAATGCCCAGCTTTGTCCCTTACGACACGGATTTTGACGAAACTCCAAAGGCACGAACGGGATCGTCACCATCAGAGGAGAACAAGCCGACTGGCTACTACCTGACGGAGAGCCCCAACTCAAGCAAACAATCGTTGCCGTTGGGTCAGTCGAACATTGCCCTGAACGACTTGGCCAGTCAGTCCTCGAACACAGGACGACGAAGGCTTTCATCCGATCAACTGCCCCAGACAATCTTGGATCGCAGAATGCGGAGAACCTCGCGATCGCCATCGCCACTCGGCCACTCTCGAGCTTTCTCCACAAACACGGCATCGGCACCCCTTGCATCAGCCCCATTCCCTGGTAGCCAAAATAGCAAATCGCTGTCGCCCTCACGCCCTTTGGTGGTGAATGGGTCAGGACTGAGGACGAGTGTGACGCAGAGTCCTCGTCATTCGTCAAGCCTAGAGAGTAGTGCATCTGACGAATCGCTGTCTACGGACAACCCGTTGCACATTGCTGGGAATCACGTTCCAGTTTACCCGGTCGCAACGGTGGCCCCGGTAGCAGCTGAGGAAGCCACCCCGACAGGAGTGCCGGTTGTGGCCAACGGCAGTGGTGCACCAGCTTCATCCGAGGATCCGTCATTCCGTGAACGCATCGCCATGATGAATGCCTACTACATGAATACGCCGCACATCATGCAAGAGCCTCTGGCGGGTATGTCACATCTGGGACCCTCGACCCAACAGCAAATGCTATCTCGACAGCCTCAGAATGGGATTGCGCCTCTCGATCTGGCCATCTCGGATCGTGCAGCTGGACCCGATTTTGCCCACCTTTCACCCGTGTACGAGAATCGTGTGCCTTCACCGACAGTGGCTCGAAAGCCCGATACACGTTTGAAGCACGAGAAATCTGCCAACCAGGCCCAGAATGACGTCAAATCTCAGCACAATACTCGACAGGAATCTCGAGAGAGTCCGAAGTCCAAGGGGTCCAAGCCGGCGGCCCACAAAGCCAACGGCGGCCGAGAGAATGGGCACGTCCGCGGCGCTAGGAGTGAAGGGGATGGGGGCTGGCAGAAGGCCGGTAAAGGAAAAAAGAAGGCCACCAACGGATTCACGCAGAACAGCGAGCAACCTCCCAAGCACGAGTCGGAACGAAAAGGAGGTTGATCTATTTCGAAAGAAATACTGACTGCAAACTCCGGTAGCTCAGCTGTCACTTGTCTGAACAAACAATGCTGAGGAGAGCCGCTACGCTGCTCGATTCAAGAGGCAAGCCGTCTATTGGATAACACATGGATGCTGCTGCGCCCCAAAAAGTCAAATCATGAGGGCGTTGCTTTCGTGGGAGGGACAAGGAGGATTGGAGACAAGATTCTGGATGGATCCAGACGGGTAATACCATTTATCTTATTGTATGTGTACGATGAGGGATCATGATGGCGACAGTTTTATACCATATGAGTATTTGGTGCATCACACAGATTGGCAAAGACAGGCAGGGTTGGGCATCATGGTAAGAATGGCAGGGTCAACGGGATGATGGATCACAGGAAGAGGCGTTGGCGTCTTGTACATGCGCATGACATGGCCGGGCGGCGTTCTATATACACATTGCAATTGCTTTGAGACGGCCAATTTGGGTGGTCACTCAGGGGGTATATTGGGGGAAGGGTGTTTTAAAGAGAGGAAAGGGGACCCTCTTTATATCATACTGGCACATGGCTTCATGAAAAGCGCAAAGCGGTTTAGATGGTTGTCACTCCAGCATAAGCAAATGTAATGGCTAAAAATGAATATTAGACTTTTTTTTTTTTTTTAAAAAAAAAAAAACATTTTTTGGTCTTTGGTGTTTTGTCAATAAAAGATATCGAGGCGTAGAACTGTGCTTAGAAATCATCATGAAGAGTAACTCGGTAGTGAAGCGTGGAGTTTGACGTCTCAGAGCTGACAAGGATTGTATCTAAGGTTACCGTTTGATCCGCTTTGATTAGGCTGCACTTGAGAATGACTGTATCGGCAGTGACGGCACGATAGAGAGGAAATAAGGACGAATTATAACAGCACTTGTTCTGCAGCTTTTTGTCAAGACAGGGGTTTGGCAGTGTTGTGAGAGTACGTTAAATGGATACATCATGCTGTTGGAGGATTATGAAGGCTTACCCGAGCGAGTTGTAAGGAGGAGGAGGGGCAAGTGGCTTTATTAGTCAGGATTAGTGACATGGAGGCTGAATGGGTGAATGTTGGAGAGGGAGACGTCAACTGGGTTCAGTTATGACGATATGGGGGGAGTCGTTGGAGAAGATATAAAGGAGAGGTGCACGTTTCATGATTGATGTTTTGTTTCTTGATTTTTCGCAGCAGAAGAACGACATCACATTAACCAAATTATTGAGAATATTTCAGTGTTGATATCCTTCATCATGAGTATGCTTTCAGCCCAAGTGACAGACTGGTCACTCCCACCTAAACCAGTCCAAGTCATTCCTCCTCCCGCCCCTGTCGATGAAAAGGACGTTCAAATCCGCGTCATTGCTACAGGTCTTCATCAACTTGTTCGGTCGAGGGCTTCGGGCAAACACTATACCTCTGGTCCTCTCCCTCACACACCGGGAGTCGACGGCGTCGGCATAAACATCTCGTCGAACATGCTCGTCTACTTTAGTACTCTTGCCAGTGGTACGGGGAGTTTTGCAGAGATTGTTAATGTCCCGAAGACGGATGTTACAGAAATTCCGGATGGTGTTGATCCTTACGTTGCGGCCGCTTTCATGAACCCTGTTATGAGCTCGTGGTTGGGGTTGAGGAAGAGAGTGGACTTTTTGAAGGATAGAACTGGTAAGGAAGGGAGACCGTGGAAGGTTTTCATCCTGGGTGTAACGACTGCAAGTGGGAAATTGGCGATTCAAGTTGCTCGCTTCTTGGGTGCGACGTCTGTTGTTGGTGCAGCCCGCAATGAAGCCGCCCTTGCTGAACTGCCCCTCGACGGAAGAATAGCTCTTCGCTCCCCCACCGAGACAGATTTCTCCCCTGCCGCAGACGCCGACGTCGTTCTCGACTACTTGTACGGCCCATGGGTAGGAGCCTACCTCCTCAGCAAAACCACCGCTTCGGCGACGAACCCGTTGACGTGGGTGAGTATCGGCGCCATGGCGGGAGAAGAGGCTGTGATTCCTACCGGAGGGCTACGAAGACGGGATGTCAGTGTGAGGGGATCGGGACCTGGCGCTTGGGATCTGAAGGATTTCGGGGGGGAGATCGGAGGGATGTTGAAGGTTTTGGAGGGGGTGAAGGAGGAGGGTATCAAGAGGGTGAAACTGGAGGATATTGAGAAGGAGTGGGAGAGCAAGGGAAAAGATAGGGTTGTTTTTGTTTTTGAGAAGGCAGAGGCTTGAATTGAAGTTTTAGGAATATTATGATTGACGAGGATTAAGACATTTTTATTGTCTATCTGTATATCGTTCAAAGATGAGACGGTTCTGGATATGGTAAAATCCAAACAGTTCATTAAAAAGTCGTATCAGCAAAAGAAAGAAAACTATCATTATGATGTACTCTAGAGTCGCCTCATCACCCAAGTGACAATAGCCACTTGTACCAACATACACTGAAAATAGATCATCACGCTTACATCGGGATGTTTTATGCGGCAGCCTACAATGTGCATGCAGCTTAGGTGGACAAGGGGGGCTGATGTCCAGGCTCCAGCTTGGTGTCATTTGAAACGAAAAGAGAGATGTATGCACGGGACAAATAGGATAGATGGTGTATTAATATGCAAAATTGTATCCAAGTGCCGGGGATTGTGCAATATGGAGTAGGACTATTTCGATGGTGGTTTCTGGTGTTATAGTGCTAGCGACAGACAGAACATGTGAGCGATAGAGGACACAGACCAGACTCGATTATTTGATCGCGTTCCATAGAGATATCCTATCCGTACGTAAAGAAAACAGATGAGAAAAAAGTGTAGAAAAATTCAGAAGTAACGTTATAATCGTATATCAAAACCGATACAACGGTTCTTATCAATTATTCCCAAGTTAGGTCTCAGATACCCTCGATTCTCTCTCCCATGCATGCCCACCCC